>OMPJ01040545.1:3207-56959 GCA_900312935.1 Carapus acus
CCCCCCCCATTGCCTCAAGGGTTATCACTACTGCACCACAACAACACAGATTCCCAGCCTCTCCAGCTCCGGTGCACTGGCAGTGAGAGGTTAGCTCCTGAGCCCCACGGCGATTTCTTCTCCAGCGCTTCCGTGTCAGCGCAACAAGTCTGAAACGTACACGATAATTACAGTATGTGCCGGGCTTAGCAGGGAGAAGCGGCGCGGGCGGATTGGGCAAATTGCTACGTGTTGTGAATGGCGGAGCGAAAGGAGACCAGCTGAGAGAATGGCATCCACATCTGGGAGTCTGTTTGGAGGTCACGGCTGTGGGCGATTCCCATGCTCGGGAAAAATTTGCAAGATCCATGAGCCGTTGGGTCCTTGCCTTCCACAGATGCTGGCCTACTTGTGAGCTGCCAGCGGCTGTGCACTGCTCCCCTTGGACAGAGCAGCTCTGAAACAATAAACCTTCACCCAGAAGAAACCAGCAAACCAGGACACTGGGAACATCCCAGAATTTCCAACGTCACATTCTGATTTTCGGAGATATGGGCCTGCAAAGGGTTTCCCGTGTTCTTTCACAGCAGCACCTAAATGTTAAACATCTTAACTGTCATTAACTGAGCTACTGTAAAACTACAAAATATCCGTCCAGGTTCTGTTTTGCAACATGCACTAAACAAGAAGAAGCCGCATTCTAGAAGAGCGCAATAGCCAATTTCCAGCAAGCTACACGAAATACTTCAGAACTGCAATTGAGATAAAGAGGCCGAGGGAAATTGCTCCGTTCTGAAATGGGGCCATACCAGCAACGACCAAAACACTGATGAACGATGGGAAAAATAGGACAGCTTCAGCTAAAGAAACACGCAAGGATGGAACAATTGTATTTGCAAAAAACTTCAGGCGGCTTCAGAAATATTGTGTTGTTTCTACCTCACCTTGCAGGGGAATGTTAATGCTCAGCAAACATTGGTTATAGTGGGATTCGGGTGTGACTGATGCTATGAATTCTGAGTGGAGCAGCATTTATAAAGGGCATAATCTACAATCTACAGAGGGAAGCTAGGGCAGACAGAACACCGCATACTGGCTGACAACCCAATGCAATCCCTCAAGTACTCTTCAAGAAATTAGTCAGACAAGCCAGCCAACAGAGCAACATGAAGCCACTGGGCCACTTGCATGGAGAGAGAGATAAGAGAGAGGATTATTGATTTGTCAAAAACATTCTGGTGATGGCATGTTTGAGCCAAACTCCTCTGGGCAGCGAATTCCACATCATGGCCGCAGCTACACAAAGCAACACAGTTCTAATCTGACATCACTAGGGAACACATCTCTATCAAAAACACCCAGAACGCTGAGGGCGAGAGGTCAGGATAATACGTCAGGACTATAAATCTGGATGAGTCGACATGTGGCGAGTTAAACCGACCATCCTGAAGCTGTTTGCAAATGTCTTCAACCTGACGTTGAGGTGAATCTCATCGAAGAGCTTAACCTGCTATCAAACAGGGGCCAGCTCTCTCAAGTAGGTGTGAAGTAATGAGGTGTGTGTGTGTGTGTCTGTGTGTGTGTGTGTGTGTGTGGCTTACCTGCATAGTTGTGATAGGAATTTGTCAAGACGAGGCCAAACACAGCAAAGACGTGTGAGAAAAGAAATAGAGGGGAAAATCAATGCACAGTTCAACAGAGGTTAAGATACAAATGCATCAGTCAAGAAATTATAACTTCTGTCAATCGTGTGTTTTGTTCGGTTATGTATTTATTTAACTGTATTTATGCGCATGTTTACGCTAATCAAACGGTGTGCATCCCTAATTACTAACACACCGCTTCCCCATCTCTCCGTGGAGCTGTCAGCGCTGATCCAATTATGACGAGTCACCGATCAGAACACACAACATTCTCACACGAGCCGATATAGATTACATAACAATCCAGCACAGCCTCCGTCTCTCTGCCCGCAAATCACGATGCTCTCGTTTTGTTTTCAACTGCTATCATCGCAAGGATTACACCTCCACGTCCTTGTTTACAATTTGTTTAGAGGGGGTGAAGCGCATGTGGTAACGGGGCTGGAGCAAGACTGCAACAAGGCGTTTGAATGTGTCTCAGAAACACAAAAACGACTAATTATCATTATATGAAACTGAAAGAAAGAGAGGGAGAGAGAGAGGCAGAGGTAGGGAAATACAATAAAAAAAGCAAATGATGGAGGAGGGGTGTTGTCAGCATTTGATTAATTGACTACAAGACAGCCATATGGTTGGCATTTGCAGATTATTGTGCAATGTCAAAAACTACTCAAAGACTTGATGAATAGCATTTGGATGAAAGAGATTTGCTGGCCAAATGTCAACTTTGAATATCAACCTAACGCACAAAACTCAACAATATCTTAACGTCTTCAAACGCCAGAACCTTCACAGTAAGAGTGAGAGTGTCTTTGCGCAACATCACAGATGTGATTTCATTGCTGTGACATCATTGCTGTCAGGGCCTTATTGAGTTTTAGTAATCCTGCGTGTGCCGTTCCATCTTCACTCCAAAACTGCTGACAGCCAGATGGTTAATTGAATTGGATCGTCCATCCAATCTATCTTCATTCGTGTGCGAATTTGGCCCCTACGGACAGAGGTCAGGCACAAAGAATCTGCAAAAATAAATGTTATGGCTAGAACGATTTTTCTTATGACTTTTTAATCGACAGATGTGATCTGGTCACTGCGAGATTGAATACAAAACCCATTACAAGTTTGGCGAAACTCCTCCCCGTCTTCCACGGTAGAGAGGAAAAAGCTTTTGTCGTGTTAAGATAGGTCCTACGCAGGGAAGCAATTTCCCTCTGAGATTAGTAAGTTCAACAAATAACCACAATACCACAGTAAGTGCCACAAAACTAAATCTGACTTCCAAATCCACTTTTGCTATAACCTTCTGTCACGCTTTTGTCCATAAATTGCCTAAGAAATAAATGCACAGACTTGAATATCTTTTGCAATCTAGCGTTTGACCATCTCAACTTTGACATCAACGAACAAAACCTCTAAATATCCACAAGAAGTCTGGGCTCAACTCGTCAAGCTAAAGCTCCTGTGGGAAAGTGAGCGCACACAACTTTTCCCTGTAGAGTTACACGTCCAATAACTCACAGCGATCCAGATTCCTTCCTTGTTTGGCTTTGCAGCTTTCCTGCTTCCCCACCCTTGAGTCAGTGCAGGCTGAGTGCTGCATTGCTCAGCACAGGTCATGCAACTAGAAGTGTTGTCATGAGTCATCAGCATACCTTTTGTTTCACACTACGCACCGTATAGACTTATCTCGTTGCTTCTGCAGGCCAGTGAGCGCAGTTTGAGATTATTAGTAACAACTTCTGAGAATCAAGACAGGGAATTTAGATTAAGGCAGCGCAGTCACACTAGTGATGAAAGACTCCAGGTCCATCTCTGGTCACTTCCATGAAAGCCCCGTCTAATGAATCACTGCACAAGAATCACTTTTGCAAGGTCCACCACTCAATGAGTCCAGCTCTGGTAGAGTTCTTTATCTAGGCAAAACCGTTCATCTTCAGTCTCTACGCTCCCGATGACTTCTATGACCCTTGCAGCCCCCTCACATCACGTGGGCGGCTCTGTCGCCCACCGTGGACCCGGTGGGCAAATCTTGACTTTTGTCTCGTCCACATTTGTCAGATAGACTGAAAACATTCTTCATCTTCTGTGACAGTAAGAACACAAAGTTCTCGAGGGCTTTGTCAGTCAGCCATGGCACAACAATTTCCAGTTTGTGAATTATTACATCACCCCACTGCGAATGTGAAAACAGTGACACATTGCAACATTTCGGTTTGGTACAAAGCCAAATGAATGAATTTCAAAGGATGAAAGCCACGAAAACAAGCTCGCGACATGAAGGCCTCCATTCATCAAGGATTTGTCTTATTCAAGTGCTTATTGTCACCCAACCAGGATCCCGCTTCTTAGTAAAAACTAAATGAGCCCTACATCTGAATCCGACTTCCCAAATACTAATATTGCAAACAGACAAATAATGACTGTTTAATCCTCGAACCACAAACACACAATGTCTAGCTCAGAGTACGGGGCATTTCAGCCTGCAGCGGAAGGCTTTCTGGGAAAAGGTGATAGGTGTGGTGGCACAGATGTTCTTTTATTCCGGACTGGATGGACACAGCGACTATTCGGACATTGTGACTGAAAAAGCCTCCGGAAAACAAAAGCTTCCCTGTGTCCGCGCAACGCAATATATTCTCGACATCTCGTCTTGTATAGCTGACAAATATCAAGGTCAGGCTGGCTGGCAGAGTGTTCTCCTCTCAAACAGTGCGCCGCTGATTGATTACATCGAATTCCGCTCCGGCTGTTCTCTGTCTCTCGCAGATAGCAAATAAAATTACCATCAAGCAAGTCGCAACAAGCTCTGTGCCGCAGCTCAGGTAGCCGCACCGCAGAGAGTGCATGCACACACACACATACAAATGAGCTCGTGGCCACATCGGGACCTAGTCAGCTCACCAACAAATCAGATTAGACTGTATGTCACTCCAGGTTAACGTGCATTGGTGCAGACGCACTAATTTTATTCCGTTCCAGTAGAGCATTTGCAACGAATTAGGACGGTGGCGGCATGTCCAAATTGTCAATATGGCTCAGGTGTTCGAGAAGACGGACATCTTTCATGAGTTGAGAGAATAGAGAGACGAGGGGAGGATTGCACTGGGAATAAATTGTTTACAACTTCCAAAAAACTAATTTGTGAGTGATGATTACACCTCTTGCACTGTTTTCTTGGTCGAAAATAACACTAATTTCAAGCAACAAATTTGGGTTCGGTAAATTCTTCAATCTGCCATTAGCCCGTCCTCTAACAATGAACATTCTGTGCTCTACTCCTGTTTCATATACATCTATTTCAGAGTAGGAGCCATCAAAGGGCAGGCACGGTGACAAAAAAATCCTATCTATATCTAATGCATCGACACAATGAGCCAAAGCCAGCCAGGTCCTTCAGGACACCAGACCACTTCCAGACATTAATCTGCTTTTCTCAGCCTTTGCACCAATGGACACAAAGCAACGCTAAGCAGCTGCCAGGTATTAAATGAAAGTCTGTTTTAAATAATTAAGTTGCAGAACTTCTCGAACAGTTGAAACTAAATCTCTAGACGTTCCGAAGACAAATACTGCGCTCAACCTTCGATCTATCTTGTACCACTGCTGCCTCGGGTCTGCTGTCTTCCAGTCGGCCTCAGAGCAATCTATCTGGTGAGATCTACTCTTCTCTTTGACAGTAATATCGGTATCTGCGGCAGGACTGGAGAGATTTTAGACCAATGGCCTATGTAGGATATAGGATATTACCCAGGCTGCATATAAAAAAAAAAGAAAACGGAGGACGATGCGAGGAAGGAGTGAAAGGGCCAGTTGTAAGCTGAGTTGAGATGGCTAAGATTGACTCCGCCAGACAAGTGTGATTAGGGGAAAAGAAGCTGGCGAGACAGCTAACGCCAACCCCCACCCCTGGACCCTCTATCACCATATGACACCCTTTCTACACCTCCATTGTCCCTGTCGGCCCTGCAAACCCCTGCACCCATTACTGTCATCTCCTCGAAGTATTACTCTCCTCAGACACCCCTCCAGAACCAGGAGGAAGGGGGTTGGGAGGGCAGTGGTGGGGTGAGGTGGGGCAGGCCAGTATGTGAGGAGACAGTCACACTTTCAGAGACAACACATGCACACCCCAGGCTCACACACTCACCAGGCTACTCTAGCCACCTACTTCTGTTACATAACCACATGCCACTGCCTTCCCTACACCACGAGCAGATCTGTGCGATATTCTGCTACTCACAAATATGTTGCCCGCATTCTCACGCCGTGTAGGGACAACAGCCTGTTTACAAATTCACTTTTCTGGCCACGGGGGTTGCGCGCTTGGAATGCGTCAAAGCAGAGTCAGGGGTGGGTTCCATCACTGCGGTGCAACAAAGACACGATAACACTGCTAGAAAAAATCACCTATTCAACGCAAACAAGAGCGCTGGAGTCCTTCAAAGGGCAACGATTGGCTTTACCTCTATTTTATTTCACATCAACAACCAACAGGAAGCACATCCATTTCCTGTGAATATGAAAACAATGCTATGAACACCTCCAGGTGCACATTAGTCAGCTCCACATATTGCTGATGAGGTCTGAATCGGCAATGGTGACTATTGGCGTGATAAAAATTTCAGCACACAAAGCCTGGCTTTTCAGACACTTCCTGTTTCTTTGTTTCTCTGTGTGGGCATGCAAAGGTTGAAGCTTTGTATAGACATGAGCACAGGTTCTCTGGTCTGTTGAAACGAACGGTTGATGCTAAATGAGCCAAGCTTCCCCACAGTGACGTCACACAACCCACCATGGTGACTGGGCCGAGAGGTTGGAATTGTTAAGTGCTGCACTAATCACATTCAAGTTAAATGTCCGGACTTATTTATTAAATGCCTGTCTGACCACAAGGGGACAAAGACTGATTGGTTTTATTTTGTGAGCAGGGCAAATGTAGCTTTGAATTAGCTTGAGTGCGCATGGGCAGCCAAAACCATAACCGAATCCAATAACAGGTAATGGTGAAATAAATACCACTTTTTTTGGACCGTAAGGCACAATTAAAATTCTTTAATCTTCTCAACAATTGACAGGGTACCCTCTAATGCGGTGCCCCCTCTGTATGAATTCTTGTTGTGCTTACTGACTTCAAACCAATTTTATGTGGTACACTGCACTCAAAAATCTGTCAAAATGTTCCATTGCGACTTTGGTAAGCGACGAAGCTGCTCCACCTTATTGATTGTCGGACCATTCCCAGTTGACATAGGGATTACTGTATTTAAATTGGACCTATATGGGTTGCAACGTCGGACAATGTTTCATAGCCAATTACGTAGTGCTAGCAAGCAACTACCATCCAACCCCTGGTCAGTGTTTCCTTACTATAATTGGCATTAGGTTTTCAACGTCAACCAATTTTCAAATAAATATCATTATCCAACTATAATTGAATGTTGGAATACAACTATCTCCCAACACCAAACTAACTTTGAGTGTCCGATATTAGGACACTAGAGAACAGTGCCAAGTATGCTTATTTCCCCCACCTTTTGTAACACCGGTACATACTGTGTTTCAACATAATACAACTACCTTGGCTAGGGTGTCTGTGCCAACTCTGGTCCGTGCTTCCACGAAAATGGGAATCATCGCTGAGCAGTGTAACCACAACACGACTGACTTGGACGATGACATGCGGGAACCCAGGACACTTGATGCCGATTACTCCAGTGTTAAACCCAGATACTGGGGATGAGGACTTCGATGGATTTGTGGAAGACGTATGACTTAGAATGTGAGCATATTTTTCTGTATTTGTGACGGAACAATATTGGTTTTGTGAATGAGGAGAACAAAGTTTGATTAACCTGAGTGTTTTTTTTCACTTCATACGGTATATGCTTTATCATGTGCCTTATAACCCTGATGCGCGTATTGTATGAGAAAAGAAACGTCCATTGATATCGCACCTAATGCTGTGCGCCTTATGGTCTGCAAAATGTAATGAGTCACGTTTTGGAGCTGAAGGCATCTGACAGCCAAATATTTGAGAAGCCACTCTCTCCTTGAGTCAGAGTCTTGACAGGGGGTCTGCATACATCAGAGGTGAGAGTTTTCTCTCATCAAACATCTTTTTTTTTCCAAGATGATGTACAGTTAGCACATAATAAAAATCCCTGCAGGTCCGTGGAGGAGAACTCTAAGGTAACTGATTTACAGAGAAAATAAAGGTCTTTCAAATTGGATATGAATGCCTTAAAGCAGCAGCAGGGTGCATCTCAAGACACCAGTTGGTCCAATTTCACGACAGAATAGGTCTGAGAGCACAGCATGGCCAGAGAGGGACTGTGTGGCGGTGCTCGTATCAAAATCCTTTTGCTTTAACTGTAAAATATTTTATCATGGGCCAGCACTTCGCTCCAGTGTGCGAACACAAAAAAAAGAGAGTGGGAGAGAGACACAGAGAGAGAGAGAGAGAGGGGGGGAGAGAGAGAGAGAAGTGCCCATCTTCTGAGTACGACGTTGGGCTGCTGAACTACGCACTTTTCAAGCCAGACTCGGCAATGAGCAGAATCGCATCATCCATACTGAGAAACTGCTGCGGTGCAGCCTTGAGCGAGGCTTTGACGGGCTCGTATCAAATGGCCACTGCAGATCTGGGCTCTGATCACACAGAGGACGAAGCAGATAGGCAGTTTACATCACATGGCTGTCAGAAACATCCTGTCATAAAGGCAAAATCGCACTCACCAAACACAGCTTACCGTTTTCTTCCAGATCTCCATATTAACATCCCTCCTATCGAGAAGCATGCAAGTGATTTGACTCTCTGAAAATAACTTCCGGTTATTTCATCTACATTCACCAGGTAATGTTAGATTACAGATTATTGTTGATGAACAAAATCACTGTGATGATTAAATCACTGTGTTTTCTGGGTGGTTTTCTGGACAAGACTCTATTCAAAGTGATGCAGCACTCCTACAGAGGCATATTCGCGCACTACAACATCAATTACCAATAGTAGGTCTACAGAATACTTGCAAAACAAATCCAATCAAAGCCACAAAACTCTCTCCATTTCGCTCTTAGTGTGGAATAAATGGTCAGAGGTACCGAACAGCCATGGCAATTCAGCAACACTCAGCACGACAGGATAGAGCCTGAACTGTTGCTCTCGGCTTGGAGCTGATGTCCATCAAAGCCCCTGCTGACGCACACCATTCTCCAACGCCCTCTGCTTTCAGGTCACAAAATGTCACTGTGAATGTGTCCCTGCACGGGTTTGCAGCACAAGCAGTTGACATCGAGCAACACATGACAAGAGTCAGGGTTCAGAGCCGCTAGGGAGGATAGCAGCCGAACTTCTGCGCTTGTTTTTTCGGGGGGGGTTGGGGAAAGCAGGAAATGGGGGTGTAAACATTAATGGTGGTTACATTAGACTTCCTGTGCAGATTCCCTGAGAATTCAACATCTGACTAAGATAAACAAAGCCAAAAATACTGGTTTAATCCCAGCTGGGACACACAAGGCACTTGCACACATCTTTTTATTCTCAACACTTAGTAATAACAGAACTGTCCATCACCCAATGGGCAACATGACCTGGAATGTTACAAGCGTGACACATGTTTCACCCACAATCGGCGAAAAAAAAAAAAAAAAAAGAAACTAGCATCTGGCGTGTTGCCTGAGAAGCCTTTGAAGGCCAGGAACACAGTGCCAGAGGACACGCTGAAACAGCATCAAAACAATGACATGTCCTACTGGAATGTGGAGTCAGGGTGCTAATACTCAACTGCTGGTTGTTAAACAAACTGGATCGACGGTGCGGTTGACCTGACAAAAAAGTTTTACTGCTCTTAATTCAACATACCCTGCAGACAAATGAAGTTGCGGTTTTAATCTCAATATTACGATAACACACACTGTCCTTAGAGCAGGTCCTGGGAGGGCAGACAACATGTACCTCAGGATTTTGCGAAATTAGAGCCTATACATGTATACATTATATATGTTTATGCAACGTTTCATTTAAGTTGAGGCTTTTATGGAGATGTATTGCCTTCAGTCATGTTGCAATGGTGGTAACACAGCCTGAGAATATACAATTAAGCCCCTCGAAATTTGTCAGGGGATGATCTATTCGCTTGACAGTACTCTTACACAAATAACCTTACTGTCCATTTCCACGTGACATGTCCATGGCCTGTCCTTGAGAAATGATTGATGCAGGAAAATTGTGACATGTCCTTGAGCCATTACAGGGATTATAGTTAATTCTTGCAGCCTGCCAATCTTTAAATAGACACTGTGTTCCCAATTAGCTCTCCAAGAGCAGCAGGAGGAACGGATTCCTCTCACCAAAGCAAGGGAGAGGCAGCTTGGCATTGGTGTTGTCATACATTGAGCCATTTTTCATTTCTATTTTTCTAATCTTAACCCAACATTTTCCACTCAGAAAAAGAAAATCTTCTCCTAGCTACGTATGAAATGTCAGTTTAGGGTGAGAGGGGATGAAGCTGTGCATCCGGTGCTACTGGAAGAGGTGCTCCCAGCTGAAATCTTCCCGCTGCGCGATCTAGCAGTTCACGACTGGACCTCAACTGCTGCAATGTCCAGACAACATCACAAACTCTCTCATAGCACTGTGTCTCCTCTAAGGACATTGAATTCTACACCATGATCCTCTACCCATCCCAACCTGGACGGAGCCAGGATCTTCCCACAGTTAGTCACGGGAATGCTGGCAAGCCAAGGGGACTTTGAGGCATATGCGTCTTTCCATCTGTTGCTCGCTTGCTGCTTTCCAAACCCCTTCCTCTGTCAGCAGCCATCTGCTTCCAGCCCTACCCCACAGACAGGAAACACGTGCATGCCGACCATAGGATACTGATGATGCCCAAACTGAAAAAAAAAAACCCTTGTGGCTGGTTCAATTGACTATTGTCGTAGCCTTGAAGTAAGATCATGTAAATAGAGGCAGGAAATACAGCATCACAATAGGACCGGAGATGAGACAGAAGCCCAAATTTGTGAGCGGTCAGTCGATCTGTGCACAATGAAGCGGTGTGTTTGTGTCAAAATCTTTTTAATCTGTCTTGATATTCTCTGCCACATTTTCCTTCTTTTTCCCCCCGTTCTCTGCTGAAACTGCTTCACGCTGCGACAGCCCGGCACAATTTCACAGCAGGGAGAGACATTAATCTTTCGTGTTGCAGTGACTCAAATGAACTAAAATCTGAATTTCAGAGGTCCCGGCCCTTCGGTGAAACATAAAACAGGAGCAACCCAATGCCTTCCTGTAACAATGGCAGAGAGAGGGGAGGGACTACATTTCACTCATAAAAGACGACACTTCAGTATTCCTCTGCCTTTTACATTGCAATAAATCCGACCACCTCTATGCTGCCCTGCCACATTCAGAGCGAGAGAGAAAAAAAACGTGGCCGTCTGTCAGTGGCAGAGAGCAAGTCTTTGTTCAGCGACACAATGGAGGACATTCTGCTCGGGGGGGGGCGTCACATTCAAAAAGCCAACGCTATGACGCAGCACTGGGGGGAAGACACCGGGGGATGAAGAAGAAATGGAACTCTGACCCTCACAGCCCTGCCGTGCTCCCTTCACCCAATCCCACCCTCGCGTTCAGGCTCTGTTTACATCGGAGCAGCTCAGCTCATCTCCGCTGACCCGGAGGTCACACGAGCACAGCCTGGCGCCAAAGCGCAGCTGAAAGGAGGTGTAACGAGAGCTCTGAAGGTGAGGATGAGATGAACTGTACGCGCTAATCACAACACGGGGTGTGGCATGCGCCAGAGCCGTTGGGTTGGTGTGTGACTGTTGAGAGGTAAAGTCTGTTACTCCAATCCTCCAGGGAGGGCATCCCTGCGTGATCGGTTCTGGATGTGAAATGTTGCAACTGTGCTCTTGCAGAGTAAACGTGGTTGTAACGTGATGCCTGCTGTGCAGCTCCAAGGTAATTCTATATCATCCGCTCCAGAGGATTTCGATAACATCAGAATACAAAATCAAAATGGAGCTCAAGGCCTGTGTGCCTTGCAACACCTGCATGATGAAACGACAGGCCAGCATGAGCAGTTTATCTTGAAGTCCTGTCGACTGGAACTCGTTCTGAGCCACTCTGTGCTGCCAAAAGGGCCCAGAATGGTCGCCTAAGGAGACGGTATGTTTAACAAGGATGGACAAGGATGAATATCCTGTTTATTCGACAAATGCATGCCGCTAAACCGAGGACGAAGACGTGAGTGAGACAAGCGAAGGTCCAGCTCACTGGGAACATCGTCGATCGCACAGCATGTCATGTGACCTATGGAATAACCTCCAAAGGACATGACTACGTGTAGGTTTTACTTGGCGTGGCATACACTGCATCTTGTGAAGAATAATGGCGTGCAAAGCATTGAAAAGACTAAAACCATGTAGCTGATGTGATGCGACATCTTGGATGACATGTCACATCTGATTTTGCTTGCTTGCAATTATCGCAAGCAGAGGGAAGTTGTATTTAAGTCAATATTTCAGGCAGCAGCCGAGGAGAGAGCGAGAACACACAAAACAAATAGTAAGTGAATCTGAAAATCCCCTTACAGAATTCCCTCTTCTCTGAAGACAGCAAGCACCTTCAATTAGTCATGCATGAATATAGGGTTGCAAGGAAATAAATGGCTGAATTTTTACCAAAGAAATACTAAACCTGCCCTTTTTTTTGTTTGTTTGAGTTTCTCTGAAACAGTTAATGATGAGAAATGGAGGTCTGCAGTTGAAAGTAGGAAATATTTACTTAATTGTGTATCCGATGAGTCGATAGTTAACAAGCAGATGTTGATGTAATCGCAGATATATTTCCTTGAGGACTGAAGCCTGAGAAAAAACTAGCACTCAACATGCCGGACTCCTCACCGACATGATGTCTGAGAGAGACGCACCTGGAGGTATTTGCTGATATTTCTCTGGTTGATGACTTTCCCTGCCAACACATACTACGTCATACCTGTAAACGCATAATTTAAGTCCAGCTGATTTTTTTTTTTTTTTGGTCACAATGTTGGAACACTTCAGCTGCTCACACAGCAGCGTCTATAGTAACGCAGCTGGTTGCATTGCCGGCATGATAATTTGCATAAAACTCATAGGACGTGCAAACTCTGTGCATGCTTTTTCTATTTCAGTGTTTTTCGTTTGGCTCCCGTGATGCAATTAATGAGTTGTGGGGCGACAGCAGTTACGCATCATGATAATTCCCTGCTTAAGATTAGCAGATGAGCCCCGTGTCCCTGCTCGCCTCACCATTGGACTGGAGGCGACATGCAGTGTGTACCAGGGTGCTGCTGCGGTGCCACACAATACCAGCGGAGTGCTCAGAGGCTTCAATCTGTGTGCTTTCAGTGTTGTTCTGCGTCGCCCCTCCTGCCATTAGGCCACACAATGCATCATTGTGTTGGCTTATTAGTACTTTCTTGAAATCCCAAGCACCCTTCTGGGGCAGCTGGGGTTTGGGGATGACAGGCCTTTGGCCTTCCTGCGACACTGGAGAGGCATATCTACAGTACATTGTGGACGCCGATGTGTGGTGCAGGACGCCGCAGAGGAGAAGACAGCTTGCATCCTCCTCAGGAGGTGGTATCCCAACTCTGACAACGCCACGAGGCTCGTAACAACATGAAGAGTATCGGGAGTCAGACTGAGGTCACGTCAACAATGTCTTGCAATCATAACTTGCTGTCAAGAAAGCATAGTGCCACCCAGAGGCTAAAACAGCAGCAAGGAGGGGAACGTCAGTCAGCATCGTCCATCCATCACGAATGTCAAATACTAGGGGTGACATTGTGGTGCAGAGACGTTCATTTATTTTCATTATATATATTATTATCATTATATATAACAGAACTTTGATCATGCTCTCAATTAGCCAAAAAATTATATACATGTGTGTTTGTCTGTGCATATACTGTATATATGTGTGTGTGTGTGTGTGTGTGTGTGTGTGTGTGACTGTAGCAATCAGACCTTCCCATGGCAAACAGAATCAAAGAAATGTGTTCTCAATGGCACGGACTCATTAACTCTACCACACATTGGAACGAGTCGCTAAAAATAACCCTGAAACCAGATTACAGACACAAACCACTGCAGCTGTCTCTGTGTCTTGCTGATCTGCATTTTAGTTTTCCTCATCACACCCTGACACACCCATTTCACATTCTCCAGTCCTGGAATAATAACCTCCCTGTCTTTTACAAAGTAACCTCCTTTATTGTCAGGTCATCGACTTTCGATTCCAGGGACGCTCTGTCGTCTCTGCTATTTGAAATGATCAATTCTCCTGTAATCCAGTGTCTTGGCGTATGCATGCTTGATGCTCATGCGCTTCATTAGTTTAACTCCACACTGTTAAATGTTCTATAACGCGTCGGTGGGCATCAGCATCAGCTAAATTAGCAGTGAATCATGCACCTCAGGCCATGTAAGATCATGTTATTTTTTCATGAAAGCTTCAAGTGAGAACAGCCCTTTCCAGTCTGAAGTAAATGTGCATTTGCTGTTAAATGCAATAATCAGCTTCTTTTAAATGTCTCAACCTCAGCAACAAGTCCCTGCTGCATGATCAATGCACCGTACCTTTGTCATCGGGCCATAAGGAGGCAACTGCAAGGTGAGCCAGACAAAGGCTTTGCTGTGCTAAGAGATATGCATAAAAAACATTCAGAATGTATATTTGTGCTTGATTACATGGAAGTAAGGATGTCCGATATTGGCTTTTTTGCCGATATCCGATATGCCGATATTGTCCAACTCTCAATTTACCGATACCGATAACAGCCGATAGCGATATGTGCGCCGGTAAACGCTTCAGGAGCGCATAGGCACTATTTCGGTGTAACGCAAGCATTATTTTATTTTCATCGGTTTTTATTTTATCGGTTTTAAAGCACAAAAACTTGGTACCGATATTACGTGTTTATGCTAATATCGGGCCACCGATATCATCGGACATCTCTTCGTGGAAGGCTTCTGTTTCCATGTATTGACTCATTTCCCTAATTTCTCCCATTACAACCAAACATATCCATTAAAAACATTGTCACCAAAATCCAGTAACTGGCTCCCAGAAACAGCAGAGATTGTTTCACCAGGTTTCCTGGTAATTAATCAACAAAATATCAGCAGTGCACACAGTATGATTGTGAAATCTCAATTGACTGTTAGCATGACAACAATTTATCACCGCTGCTCTGTTTCATTTAGTCAGTGCACCACATTTTTCCTGTGACAGCAATCTCTCCCACAAACAATATCCAACACACAGGCGACAGTCACCTCTCCTTACATTTTGGTTTCGCCGTATAAATTGGCTCACCGAAACCAGGCAGTGCCCTGAATATCAATCACTGCAGAATCGAGTAAATGAAACAGACCGAAACGAAAACAATGTCAACCTAGAGCCCGCACGGAGTCTCGTCGCAGTCTCATATGTAGCAGATCAAGCGAATGTCGGCGGAGAACCACAAGAGAGAGGACGCATTTTGTAAGGACTGTGATTTCTATTCACTCTTTCCTCAGCATTTTGAACTAAATGCATGAGCCACTGGTTCCTTAGCAACAGACTCTGCGATGATGCAAGATTGAAGAGGAATAGATCCGCAGTTCCACAGTGCAGGTGAACACAGGTCCGCCCGCATCTCCTATTGCAAATCTGTTGTTGATTACGCTTTGTGACCGATCCGTCTCAGTGAATAATATGCACCTGTGCATCATTCATGAGATGAATACCCCATACAATGTATAATCTTGGCAGACATGAATAAATAAATACCTCTTACATGCTCAATTTGACTGGTGTGTGCTGGTAAGTGTGAGAGCAGTGGCCTGACCATGGCAGTTTCAAGTGTTTGTATTCCTGCGTGTACCTAAAACCGGACACAGTCACTGACACTAAGTGTTATTCCTTCCATTCACGCTTACAGACCCCTCCCTGGTCTGGTGGATTGCATAAACGGAAATGGCCTAAAGGGATAAAGTTGGATTGTCATGTCTTTTTATCGTTTGTAAGGGAGCACTTGGAAGAAAAAAACAATTTTATGATGCAATGTTGAGATATTCTTTGTCTGTGTAAACGTGTTAGTCTTACCGAAAGAACTGTAGGGTCAGTAAAACCAACTTGTCTAATGCAGCTGTAAATATGCTGCCAATATACTACATGTTGTGTTTTCTCGAGTGGCTTAGTGTAGGTCAATCACATGACCTACTGTTCTCTCCGGATGGATTTAGATGACAGGGTGCTATTTTTAAGCTTAGTCAAGCAATACATGACACTGAATACAAAACAAACACTGACTATATAATGCAAACCACCGTAATATTTGAGAAATTACATCTTTTAACCCCTCTTAGCATTTTTAGCTCGATATAGCAGGATTTGGGCTTTGATTTTGAATGTGATATCAGTCAAAGCACTCTCACTGTGAATAAAAAGGATTTGCACTTCTCTCTGCGCACACGAAAACAGAGCCACAGCAAAATTTATTAGCAAGCCAGAAATGTGACTCTCAAAGGAAGCTCATGTTCGTTCATGTGTGGTAGATTCTTGGGTTAACTTCAGTTAGGAATTGCGCATCCAGGTTGAATTTTGTGGGAATGTGGGTGTTTTCATGATCAAAATTCCTCTGACCAGGATTTTCTATTCATCATTTTTTTAGGAATTTAGCCTTTCACTGGACACTTCAAAATTCATAGCTGAGAATTTAGCATGATTTAATCAGCAGAGGCATCTCCCAAAAATCCGGACTTCAATGAAACTCAGTTATTTCTACAGCATATCACATGAATGAGCAACTACTAGAGATGTTTTGCAGAAGGAATATACTTTAAAATCATCTTCTTTTTAAAAAAAAAATATGAGCAACCACTGTTGTTGCGTTAGATGCGCAATGATGATGTATCTTTGTAAGAATCGTACTCGCTCTTTCAAGGCTCTCACTGGGACACATACAAGTACTTGTGACTAGGGATGTCCGATATTGGCTTTTTTGCCGATATCCGATATGCCGATATTGTCCAACTCTCGATTTACCGATACCGATAACAGCCGATACCGATATGTGCGCCGGTGAACGCTTCAGGAGCGCATAGGCACTATTTCGGTGTAACGCAAGCATTATTTTATTTTTATCGTTTTTTATCTTATCAGTTTTAAAGCAAAAAAATCAGATACCAATATTACATTTTTATGCTAATATCGCTAACATCTCTACTTGTGACTCAAAGATGCTTTTGAGGTCATCTGTCCTGAAGAACTTGATTGAGTAGAAGCCGCATATTGTACAGTTCTGCTTAACATGAGACTGGGGCAAATTATAACATAAAAACAAAATATGAAAGATGCGAAAAACAATAACAGCTATCGGTGGTGTGAAGAGTTTAGGGGGATTTGGTTGCTAATTTGTGTTATCAAAGCTCTGCTAAAGCTTCAGGGACATTAGTATTGGAGTCAAAACTAATCTTGCTATGTTTTTGAGAGATGGTACACGTAAATCTAGGCACCTTTTCACACCATGTTGTTGTTTATTTTGACTCTAACCAATAAGTACATTAACATGCAGTCTAACGATTAAAAAGTCAGTTTTCGGATTATTCGAGTACCCACGTAAGCAGAAAAATTTTATTTCTGAAGGCACATATCAGAGGATGAGAAATCGGATCACCCCACCTGGTTCAGCTGATATCTTCGCACATGTACTCGCATTTATCCGATAAATATCTTGGTTTTACATCTGCATAAGGGCAAAGTACTCCTTGGAAGCCCCCCAAGCGATGAAATCTGAAAACTGCCTGAGTCACTTCTGAATTAAAATGCTTGTGAATTTAATTCCAAATACAAATTAAAACTTGTGTGTATCAATCAGTAGTTTCCATGGGTAGTACATATTGTATTTTCAGTCACTATGTACGTACCTGCGGATGAAAAATCCCCTAATGGACCGAGACGTGTACACTGGAGTTTTTCAAAGATCTTAATTTCTGAGATGCATGTGCACACAGTAAGTTTTATTTCAACAACCAGCTTCTGTCTGACAGCTCCATAATTCAACAGTAGCCCGAATTGTCATTGAAAACAATGAAGTAAAAACAATGTCAGTAAGAAATGTGTTTTTGTGACATCATTGTCATAACAGTGCCCATGTTGCTCTATCTCTGAATATTCAAGTGTTTCTGAGCAGAGCATCACTGGCACTTGACCTCTGATAGAACTCCTAAGGTCAGGGTAGAGTAATGTTCAGTGTTTTACTCCAAGAGACCTCAAAAGTGGGATTCACATCAACATTAAGGTTTTGCAGCCAAACCCCTGTCATCTCTGGATGTGTCTTCTCCGAACCCTACACACCACTACACACTCTACGGCTGAAAACAACACCTCACTGTCATGCAAATTCAGCAAACACCATCTGACTTTGTGTTTTTCGCCAAGTAATAAGCCATTTGGGTGTGGTTGCAAAGTCATTCCATCCACAAGATACAAATATTCTTACCCGACTCCAGACCTGAACACGAGTGGAGCCGTATGCGAATGTGTACAGCCCTCACTTGAGAGGAGTCATAATTCACTTCCATGACCCAAGATAGCTGTCTGTGATGGCCTATATACTCACTATTAAGTCACATGCACTGTTGGACGTGCTGGATGGATGAGCAGCAGTGGAGAAATGCAGAAGGAACCCCCACCATAATCTAATTCAAGACACTGGCATCAAACAGTGCATCATTTTCCACTGATTTTAATGAGCTGCTAGGGCTTAGTACACACTAGGATGGTCTGGCTTGCAGTCTTCTCATCTCTGGTTGCCGTCTTTCATCGGACTGTAACATTTGGACGTGATAATTATTTGGAAAGAATAGCTTTGTAATTTGGCAATATAACCACCCCACCTAACCATTGGAAAGCAACTCTTAATAGAATATGCCTTTGCACTGTCACATCTCAACCCCGATGCTTTCACGTGTATTCACCTCGTAGCTCCACAAAACCTGGCAAGAAATAAGCTCTTACAAGAAATCTCACTTATTTTACACCTTCTGCGACTCGATGGAAGTCAGACTTCCGCGTCTCAGCTAAGAAAACAATAGTCCTTTCATAAATCTAAGGCAGCACAGCCATTTTGGGGGTGCTAATTACAGTTGCATGGGGCACAGCTTCTTGTGGTCGCAGTCGAACACTTGGTCGAAAACACACCGCAGTGGATGTGAGCAATTATTGCTTTGAGAGGGGCCATAGGATCAGCTACGCCCCCGGTGCTCCAAACCCCGAAGTGTGATTGTTGACACTGAGCTGCGCGCCCATGACAATGTTTCCAGTGTGCATAAAAGGGAAAAAATTACCATCCTCCCTCCTCCTCCCCCGAAAAAGCACCCCCTCCCTCTCGATCCCCAATGAATGAGCGGCAACAAGCCAGAATGATTCCCTCCTACTCACCTTCAATGGATATTACGTGCTCTCGGATCTGGTTCTGCAGGGCCAGGTCATCGATACGCTCGATCAGGTCGTAGATGGCGTAAATGTTGGGATGGACGGACTCGAAACGATGGATCTCTGCCCTGATGGCGGCGGAGTTAGACAAAACAAACTGCGAACCCGTTGGGCCGGGCTGGGAAGCCTGACCCGAAACAGTCCCCGAGCCGAACTGTCCGGCCCCTGAGCTCGCAGACGATCCGGATCCGAACTGGGACGGGATGGACTGGGGAACCGGGACTGGAGCCGGGACCGTGCCTGGGGTGGGCATGGCTGGCTGAGACTGCTGCGAGATACCCGACACGGACACTGGGACGCTGGATTGGAAATTCATCTTGGGGCTCGTAGCGGCTAAACTCTTCTCTGTTTTGTCCTAGTAACCGTGGTAGAGAAATACGGAGTCAAATCAGAGAGGGTCGGGCGATGCGAACAAAAGAAGTCCACGCGAACTGCTGCTGCTGCTGCTGCGGTGTGGAGACGATCGGCGCAGAAGCATCAATAGTTGGTCGCCGACTGCAACAAAACGCGGCTCTTGCTCACATTACTATAACTTGACTGTGATTCATTTTCCGTTATTGGCCAGATCTCTCCGGGCCCCCCTTTTTTTCCTCCTCCTGCGGCTTACTAACTAACCCCGCAATGCCTACCACTCGGACCCTCCTGTACGGGGGCCTGTTTGGGTCAAAGGTGTTTTTCCCCGTAGTTGCCCAGAGGAGACAATGGGCTCGGCTTGCAGCGAGGCGCCCTTGGTCCACTGCGTTGTTTCTGCGCTCAAATGAATTCTCGTACGAGTCGCTCTGTGGTCCAAGTGGTCCCTGCCCAGCGCCCTCCTCCGTAGGCTGAAACGTCACCCATCACGTAATTGTACTTGAGAAGGGGGAGGGTGTGATTTGATTGGGTAGGGAGGAACGGCTGGGGAAGGGGGAACGAGGGGAAGGATCGCAACACGCACATCATTATAATAACCTACCTGGTTGTTATGCAACCGCAAAACCCCTGGAATCGCGAGATGAGACAACCGGATTAGCGGGTTATCACTTGTTATCGGGCGTTATGGTTTAGACGAGTTTAGACTGCAGCAAACACTGGCGTGCTCCCTCACACACAAATAAAAAACAGACGGCAATGTATGGTTCGAGTGGAATGATATGTATGTGGGTGGACAAATGCATTACTGCTTTTGTCTATGAGAGAAACTATTTGCCTCACGCCCACACGCCGTTAACACGAAACAAACCATTAAAGTAGTTCACGTTGTGTTTATTGCCTTACGAAAACTTCTTTGCCATCCAGGGTGACAACTGTTGGAGTAAAATATCCTTTGGTAGAGGATCGAGGATGTCATCTGCCGGACACAGTTGACACCTGTCTCTGAGAAAAAAGATTATACGTGGAATAACGTGATACTGGCTTTTACAAGGGGGTGAAGTCCTTAAAACGCCGTAAAACACGCGGATGTAGTGTGCACTGACAAATTTATCAGCCAAAGTAGTTCAGTCACAATCGGTGCTCAGACGTCACGTTTACTGCATGTTTTCATGGGAGATGCAAAGCTGTGCATCGCGTTGGACGACCTGGACCCCCGGTTAAGCGGGAGAGAGACACCTGTTGGTGAGAATGCGAATTGCAAATGCAGCTGTTCAGGGCCAAATTCTTTGGTGCAGCGTGTGGTTGAGGAGCTGATCAAATAGAAAACAGCGGAGAGAGCGTAAATGATCCACAGGTCGAGTCTCTTCACTCTCTGATGAAGAGTGACTTAAAAGAACGAGCAAGGAAATTAATCTTTGGGTTTTACAGGCAGGGGAAATGCAAGTAAAGTGATCCTTGTTTATTTTCGGGTCTCCGATATCGTCATCATTACTTCACCCTATCCTAAAATTACAACCGAACCCCATTGACTTAAGTTAATGTAAAGGAAATAAATCAGTTGTGTTCTTTGTACGTTTACTTCTGATATCTTGAGCGCACATGTGGACACTGTTTCCCACCAGTATTCTTCAGATGTAAGGGAGGTCATAATCATTATAACAATGCAGATTTCACACAGATCATTCCTCAGCCACTGAAATCATTGCACAGTTGTTTTCACGGTTGCACATTTGCATGGTGTGAGAGAGCTGCAGTTTTCATCACCACTTTAGGAGATTGATTGAACACTTGCCCTTTCCCTCACATCTCCCAAGATTAGAACTTAATGACAACTTAGTGACATCTGTTTTCAAACAATAAATTGTTGCCCATTGTATTTACGTATGACTTGTAAAATCGGAGGTTTGAATTCTGAGCCCAATACCCACTTCATCAGCATTCTGCCACCATCTGTTGACCAAAAGTCGGAACTCCCCTTTCAGGCACATGACTCCGCTCCATGTCGGTGAAAACAGCATTTCCAGAAACAGTAATCTCATTGTTTAGGTTACACATGTGGATGTTTCAGAAATTCTCCAGTGCATTCACCATCAATGTCCTATTCATTGCATCCTAATGTAATCACCACAGTCACATACCAAGTTCGCTCATGGCTCAGCCATTCATACAAGCAAACCTTGGGATTGCAGTTAATAATTATAGATGTGATCCATTTGGTGATACTGGATTTCCAAACCTGAGACATTAATAATCTTGTGCCTCTTGTCTAAATAGTTTTTACAGCTTGCAACTCTTCCTTGATGCACTGTGCTGCATGAATCATGCTTATTTTTCTATGGACAGATGATGTTTTTGACAATTCTAATGTCCAACCAATGACGTGTAATTCATTAGCAGGGCTTACCTCTGTGGGAAGAAGAGTAGTTATAAGAATGATGCCATACAATATACAAGAAATCACAAATGAAAAGAAAGAACAAAGTAATTAATACCATATTTGACGATGCATTTAACATTGGTATACAGTATGAAAAAGAAAATGCACATACACGCATATACTGTATCAGTAGAAACTGAGATTATTATTGAGACCTATAAAAACAGCTTCTCTGATTGTCTGGAAAATTCCTAACAGAGGGCAAAGAGTAGTCTTTCCCCTACGACAACTGATTGGTCTCGAATTGTCCGAAGTTGTCCATAGATCAGGCTACTAAGGGGTGATATTTAAACAGAGATGTCAAAGGGATCGGCGTCCATGATGGTGTCCATAGAATGTTGTAGAACCAAACAGAGACAGTCAAAGCTGATGCAATCTAGAGGATGGAATTTTCCAGAGGTCTTTGGAGATGCAAAGTTCCAAGCCACCCCCATGTCATGCACTGTTGTTGACATTGTCTCTTGGTCCACCATCGTGGGTTGCCCCTGCAAGCCTGCGAGGGAACTCCTGACCTACATAGCGAACCTTCTGACCCACATTGCCAAATATTTTCATCACATATTCCGCTTGTTTGTGCTAAAAGCGACAGCAAAAGCGATACACAAAGATACAAAGAAAATCACAGCAGACAACAAAACAATTTCAGTGTGGATTTTCACTCCATTCCCTCGCTGTCATCGTTGGCAAGGAAATCTTGCAAAAGAAAATGTGTTTAGAGATAACTTACTGAAATCTTTCAAATCCAACAATCAATCCCGAGCAACAGCACCCTGAATTGGCCTGTACCTCTTCGGAGGTGATTTTCATCCTACACATCATACATCTGTTGCCCTTGTGCACCAATAGCGTCACTCATCATCAGGGTGGGTGTAAGAAAAAGCCGCTGGCCATCTAACATGAGGGCCTCTTAGTCATATTCATTTCACTCAGGCAGAGGTGGCAGCAGCTGGTAGGACAGTGTCTTTGACACCGGGGCGTCGACAGTCGCCTAACTAGTCCCTGCAATCAATTGATCAGGCAGCAACGACCGGCCAGCGCACCTGTCAGTTTGCCATCAGGTGCCATGTTGTCACTTTTCTGCGAGTAGCATGTCCAAAGCCACACTAGTCTGCACTGTCGTGATGCAGTCCACAGCTGTTCCACCAGCCCCTCAGTGACTTCCAGGACGCAACTAGCAAGTCACTGAACATTATGGGGGTGAAATTGCTATGCTGATGAAATATTACTTTTATATGATGATAAAATGTCTCAAAGTCCTCTGCATCACCTTGTCTTGCCGTGCTGATCTCTGTCCAATCAGCTCAAAGTTGCCACTTGCCTGAGCCATCTTTTAAGATGACCGTGGTTCTTGGCAAAGCTTGTCTATCTACAACTGCACGTAAACAGTGCATTTAGTACTTCACTGCCATGTTGCACTGAAGAGCAACTGTGTTGTTGCATGTTGCGCTTCACTGCCATTGAGGTGATGATTTAGCAAAAGGTCCAACATTTGGGACTCAGACTCTCAGATATTTACTTTCTTCTCTGCAGTGGCAGCCAAACATCCTTGCTGCACCAGGGGCGATATATTAACGCAGTGTGACCCTGCCCATTCTCCCCTGCTCTGGGATTTGCTGCTTCATTTATGGGATACAAGTCAGGAATCAGGAATCTTTATCGCCATTACAACAATTTACAATGCATAATGAAATGAAGATGCTGAGTTTCGGTGCAAGTACAAGCAAAAGCAGCAGAATGCGGCTATGGCCTCAGTTTATCGACCAGGGATCTGGCGTTGGTGAGGGAGATGTTAGGGAGCTGTGGTTTAGAAGGCTGCCTCTGTAGCCTGGCTAGCGCTAGCGCAGCCTGAGGATTTGTAGGTGCGCCATGTGGTACCTAATATGGTAGAGGTGAGAGGGGAAGGAGAGTAGGAGTTGAGGCCTTGGTCGCTGTTTTCTTGGTTTGACTCCAAGTTTGAAGTCTTTGTGTTGGCAAGACCGATGTGGATGACTAGAGGTCAGCCTTCATGGCCATTGAGATCATAATGTTCAACTCTTGAGTCATTGAGCCTGACGTCCCATAGTTTCATTCTCTGTGGTGTCATTGTGTGCATTCTGTTTCAACAGTTTTTTTTTTTTTACATGTGGTGCCACATATGGTAGCCTTACGCTAATAAGTATGTTGGCCTCACAGTTGATTTTCCTATCCGTCTCAACACGATCCTCTAAATCTTGCACCTATCGACGTAAAGCACTAGTTGAATCAGTTTCACTTTCCAACTACAGTATGTCAGGAAAATTGCTAACAGAGAGCCACGAGTGACGGACTAGAAGTCACACTTTTCTTCACAGTTCGGCCAAAGGTTCGACTTATTCTCAGACGAGACTCAAACGTGCAAAATATATCATTACTAAAATATATCATTTCACATGTTCATTATTGTCACACTGACAACCGCGTGAAGGCACTCTTAGGCTTGTGTGCCAGTAGCTACTACCACTGCTGTACCACTAAAATTTTCAACGTCATGGTAATTTACTGCAATTACGGTAATTCTAGCGCTGCTTCCTCTTTTGTGCAGAAGAGGAGGTGGCACTTCATTTATATCTGCAGTTGATGGGGTTCAGAAGAGACACCAAGGATGAAGAATTCAATTGAATTAGTGGTTTGGAAGACTTAGCTTGTTTGTCATGCTTTAGTTATATACTGAATAACTGTTACGATAACATACCAGACACTTATTCAGTTTGTTATCTATGCTTTATGTAGCTGAATATCCATCAATGTGTTACACAAGCATGCTGCACAAGTTTTCAAACTGTTTTTCACTATTCTATTGTTATTGTTATAACTGGTGTTTCAAGATGAAATGGCTGTTCTTGGTCTCGGAATTTGTGAAATATATTTTCCAAAAAATGTGACTCGTGGTCTGGTAAGACTTATAGTTTGGAAAACACCATGGTCTTTTCCCATCAACAACTGATGGATTTCAAGTTAAGACTTAAATGGCTATAGCCAGCTTGTATGCAGGGGCACAAGTGCAAAAGAGAAGAAGTACAGCTTAAGAGGCGAATACATGTCCTAGCCCAGGCATGATGGGATCCCGAGGATAGAATGTTCCAGAGATCTTTAGTCATACAATGTTCCAACCCACATCGAAATCATGTGCTGTTGTTAACTTTGTTTCCAGGACCAATATCCCCCCTTGAGCCTACAGAGGAACTCTTGACCTACGGTACATAGCCAACCCGCATTGTCAAATATTCTATCACACTGATCATGACAATATTGTGTGAAATTTGTGATTTATGCAATTGCAGAGACTTAAGAGAATCCAAATGTATGTTATCCCCCTGTATGTCTGTCCATATGTTTCAAATAATGCAAGAGGGCCTTTGGGAGCTGCTCCAGGACATTGAAAGCTGCCATAAATAAGAGATAAACAACAGATTTTCATCACTGAAGAAGTAATATTTATGAAACCCTGTGTGAATTAATGATGACACTCTTTACAAGATGGGGTTTAAATAACACATTTGCAGGAGAGACTGATATTTCTAAATACATTCCTTAAGACTGAAATGTCCATATGAATCAATGACATCAACGACAATGACATAAAAAATGTAAAAATTGAGAATTTCTCAATGGCATAATTACAGCCCGTGGCTAATGCCAGGTTTTAATCAACACTTGTCTCAAAATATTGAATGCCAAATACAGTGAAAGGAACAACCATCTTACAGAAATGTTTCAGACCGGAGTTACATTTGATTGCCAAATAAGTCGCCATTATATTCATAAAAAATAGTTAAAATAGTTGTAATTATCAGTTAAGAGTTAAGGAAAATAAATCTACAGGAACGCAAAAACTGACGGCTGTCCAAGCTGTTCCCTGGAAATGTCAATCAACAATACACAAAAATGTCAAATAACTCTATGTAATACTGCCTCTTTTTTTCTAAGACAGTGTTGCATGTGTGAAAACCTCTCTTTATATCAACTTCATTTATTTCTTTGCAGAGAGCCACTTTTAAAAGCCAAGGGTCAAAGGTCATTTGCGGTGTAGATACAAAATGCATCAGAAACCATTGGCTCTCAGGGCTGCAGATGCAACATGTGAGTGATGAAAAATTGTGAGATAATTGTGCCCACAGACGCATTACATGCAGCAATACTGTATAGTCACTTGATACCAATGTCATGATCTGTCATGACTTCTTAAACATTCGCAACTTTATTTGAGAAACTAGTCATTCCGTGAGCTTGGCGTAAGCAGAGACAGGTAGTTCTTAGTACACTGTCATCGCTTTATGCCGCATGTTTCTTCAACAGTGACCGTACAGTAACAGCAGTTTTAGAATGGAGTAACTATGTAATAATTTAAATGGACGAACGTTGTCCCACTTGCATTGTAAAATAGTCTGTCTCCCCTTTCCTACGCTATTCGGCGACCTTTCGTAAACCACACCCCTTCTCATGTTGCAGCAAAACACCCCACGACCTATGTTTATTTTCCCAGAATACACTGAGGATAGCACAGTGACGAAGGAGCACAGTGGTGGGACATTCGAATTTGTGGATTGAGGTGAGTCTTTTGAATTCAGTTGATTTCGTTGTAATCTTAAAGTTGTTTGGGTCTTTCACTGGCAAACTTTTTGCAAGCAAACAGGAATAATCACAACCAAATAATCAAACAGATCTTAAACTAAGTAACTTCAAATTTAATAAGAGAAAGATCCGTGTTGCTCCGTGTTGGGCATTGTTTTCTTGAGTGGGGGTGGCTACGTTTCTCGTTTACATTTTGCAATGCACGTGGTTGAGGACAATAGTCACTGTTAAAAAGACAGACATTGAGGCTCTGACATCATAACGATTTCATGTCCGATCTCGTGAATTTGTCCCCTTGGATGTGCCTGATCTCAACTCAACGCCGTCACAAATCCCCATCCCTTAAAGAGAAAACGTTTCAAAGTGACAAAAACTGCAGAGTTTTGCACATTTATAGAATTGTAAAAATGTATGTTACTTAAGATTTTTCGCGACAACAGATTATCTAAAAGTAGTTTCGGAACACCGGTTTGTGGGATCACTTCCGATCTGATCGTTTTCGAGGTGCCCATCGACGACGGACAACAACAAAACAGACACAGCCACAGAAAGGCAGTTAGCGTAGCTGGCTAACTACTGGAGATAAACAGTTTCTTAGAGAGCGCAGTGGCTTAGACGATTTGATGACTTGTAAATAAGTATTATTTATTTAGGAGATGCCCGAGCCATCTTTTAAGATGACCGTGCTTCTTGGCAAAGCTTTGATAATATTAGTCTAGCCACCGCTGGCTAGGTCACTTGCTACGCTAAATATGCCTACTGAGGGCAGTCCAGCTAGCTAGTTTCTGGCTAGCTAAGTTGCCTCTTCGGTGAGGTGGAGATCAGGAATAAGAGAAATGATATATCGGGTAAGGCCAGTCACTCAATTGAATCATATACAGTAGAAGTATATCCCTACACGCTAAACACATTTGTCATGTACACACAATGTGTCTGCGTAACGATGTTTCTTCTGACAAATTTATTACAGCGAGACGATTGAAACGATGTGTACCGTTAGCATTGCGGTTGCTCGTGAGCTACCTAACATCGGCTAATCAACAACTAGCCTAAATGCAATTGCTGATGACCCCCTGCTTCGGCAAATGATTCATGGCTGCCACGAGGCTGAGGACAATGGCCCCATGTGGCTATTGTAACCAAGTCTCAGGAGAGCACTAAGAGAGAAGAGTTATTCTCGTGAAAATGCACATAGCGAGCGTAAGAGGTGTAGCCGTTAGTCACTTGAGGACAGTTGATGTTCTAATCTACGTTTGTAACTCATGCAGCTGGAGCCTTTCAACGGCAGGCTTGCTCGTCTACCTGGGTTTAGGTTTTCGTTTTTGTTTAAACGTGGTTTGCCGGAGTTACAGTGGGACACGTGTTAAATCCCACAGAACGCCAACGATCGTCAGCTACCAGCTGGTTGACCAGACAGTCCGCTGTGGTTAAGTGTTGTGACTGCTCCCCTGTCGAGATCGTTGAACAAGCAATTGATGTCTTAAGACGTAGGATTGAGTAACCAAGGAATTATTTTCTGTTAGACAGTACACGCGGTCTGAAAATGAAGTAGGTTATTAGCCGTAGGTTAACAGTCGTCTATTTTCTTTTGTTTCAATTGCAAGTGGTTCAGGAATGCATATGTACTAGCGCTCATTAATGTAACTGTTGACTGTTCTGAGACAAGTATGTATAAAATACAACATTTCTCCTTGTTAATTCTTGTGTCTCAATGTTTCCACAGGACGGCCTTGAATGACTAAATGAGCAAGGGCATAGACCTTTGGGAGAGCCAAAATGAAGTTATATGTGTTCCAGGTCAACAATGGCAGCACGCTGACATTTGACACTGATCTTGCTGTCCAAACGTGAGATCATTGTTATATTTCTCAAAGTTCATAATTACTCATATTGTATGCTTGGAAGTCCCTCTAATTTGTCTCTTTGTTCTCGCAGCGTGTTGGAGCTTAAACATGCCATTCAAGCCAAATATAAGATTGCAATTCAACATCAAGTCCTTGTTGTCAATGGAGGGGAATGCATGGCCACAGAGAGGCGGGTCTGCAGTTACAGTGCTGGCACTGTGAGTTTGTGTTCTTTTTTTGTTGTTTTTGTGTTTAGGATAAGGAGGTATCGTCTGTGATGTTGTGACTGCTAAAATCTCCTGCTCTTTTTCCCTTCTAGGAAACCAACCCTATTTTCCTGTTCAATAAAGAGATGATCCTGTGTGACCGTGATCCAACAATTCCCAAAACCACCTTCTCCATTGAGAGTGAGATCCAGGTCAAGGTGGAAGAGTCTTTGTTGATGCCAGCTGTTTTTCACACCGTTGCCTCAAGAACACAACTTGCTGTGGTAATTTACCATATAGTAGAATGTAATTGGCAATAGTTAAATTATCTTTGTCATTTGTTATATTGCCTCAACAATTGAGAATAGACTCAATCTAACTGAAACTATAGAAATGAAGACAAACATCACTTGTGGCACTCTTGATTCCAGGAAATGTTTGATGTTGCCAAGACACTCTGCTCCTTCTGTGAACGTCTGGTTCATGATGAACACCTCCAACACCAAGGCTGGGCTGCCATTATGGCTAATTTGGAAGACTGCACTCTATCTTATCAGAAGTTACTCCTCAAGTTTGAAAGTGCATACACAAATTATCAAAATGACTTGGAAGAGATAAAAGTGAAGCTCTCAAAGTAAGTGTTTGTTCTGAGTCACATAAGAAAGCACCAAACTCGTATGTCATTTTAGATTGCCTATGTCTTACATCGTCAGTTGTGAACTACTGTTGAAATATTAACCGATTAGAGGACTTTCACAAGTTGGTTTGTACGACCACATTTCAGCCCATCGAACGTATCAGAATGTCGTAACACATCAATTTTTTCATCCGCAGGTTAGGCACAGCAGTATCGGTCATGGCCAGGATTCCCCTTCTAGAGTGTTTAACAAGGCACAGTTACAGAGAGAGCATGGAGAAGTCGAGCTCAACACCAGAAAAGGATTCGGATGAAACAGAGGAGGAGAAATCTACTGACTCTGTTCTATGCACTGCTGACACACAGAAGTCATCGTCCTTATCTGGTCCTGTGAGGACATCTCCCTCTCAGCCGAGTGGAGAGCAGGAAGCAAATGAAATGACTGACAGTCGCGGGTTGAGATCTGCCCTACAGGATGACGAGACCCCTGGCATGGCCAACTTTTCCCCTTTCAACGTCACGCTATTAGACTGGATCAATGTGCAAGACCGACCTAATGATGTTGAATCAGTAGTGCGGAAATGCTTTGACTCCATCAATAGGGTGAGATTTATTGGACAGATTCATTCATATACTCTTCCTTTTAGCAACCACTGAAGAAACCAACGGTAACCTTCCAATCCTCTGTCTATCTTTCAGCTGGACCCACGCATAATTCAGCCCTTTCTGGTAGATTGTCAAGATACAGTTGCCAAACTAGATAATCAAAACATGAAAGCCATCAAGGGGCTTGAGGACAGGTTGTATGCTCTAGACCAAATGATTGCAAGCTGTAAGAAATTGGTGAATGAACAGAAAGAGCTCGCTCAGGTAAAGTGTGACATCTGCTTTTGTGATGCGTTCACTGCCTTTTCACCTTATTTGTAAGGAGCAATTCGACATCTCCTTTCCGCATCTCTCGCAGGGATTTTTGGCGAATCAAAAGCGTGCTGAAAACCTGAAAGACACCTCTGTTCTGCCCGACTTGTGCTTGAGTCACACCAATCAGCTGATGATCATGCTGAACAACCACAGGAAGTTGCTGGACATCAAAAAGAAGTGCACCACTGCCAAACAAGAACTTGCAAACAACCTTCAAGTCAGACTCAAGTAAAGATCAATCCACTCATAACACACGTATACACTCATATGTTTGCTTTGTTGTCACAGGTTGCGCTTGCTTGTGTTTAGAATTACTACAAGGTCAAGGTGGAAGCAAGCAACCTTTACTGAAATTCATGATTTCACTTTAGATGGTGCTGCTACGTCATGCTTCATGCAGACCAAGATGGGGAGAAGCTTCAGGCTCTACTCAGACTTCTGACAGAGCTAATGGAAAGAGTGAGGGTGGTGGAGGCCCTCAGCACAGTCCCTCAGATGTATTGCTTGGCCGTGGTGGAAGTGGTCAGGAGGAAGATGTTTATGCGCCTCTACAGGGAGGTAAATGTCAAACGCTGTTTTTAGTTTCAACACTGTTTTTTACTGGCTGGCACTTCACTTTCCCTTTCTATTTATAAGATATTTTTTCTGAAACTGCAAACTTGTGTCATGCTGAATGCAAGGCCATTCTAGCATTAGTGGTCTTAGCTTGAAAGTGCGCTATTTTTTGACCACTTAGTACTGATCTGCTTCAAGACTGCTGCATCACCCTCGAAAATAGTTCATTGTCAAAAATTGTCCTTTGTTGACAAAATCGAAATCTGATATTTTCAGTGGGCCTACGCACTTGTGAAAGATGGCAAACAACTTTACGAAGCGGAAAAGCTTAAAAGGGAAACATTTGGGAAACTCTTCAGTAAGTGTTTTTTTCCCCCCGCAACCCATCAACTTACAAATTACACACAACATCCAACAATTTGTGTTGCAGCTAAATATTTTCCCTCTCTTCATTCCAGGAAAGTCTTTCCTCAGAAATCGCTTGTTCAGAGGACTTGATTCATGGCCTCCAACTTCATTCTGTGTAAGATTTAGTATAAGTTTTGATTGATAGCTTTTTTGTCTCGGGCAGTATATCCTCTTCAATAATCACAGTGTTTCCATTGGTTTCACTGTTACTGTTTAACAGACACGGAGGCCCAGAAAGTTTGATGATGAGCTTCCAGACATCTCCCTTGATGACCTGCAATACTTGAAATCTTGTTGTCCAACAGAGGTGCAGCCTTTCCTCATGTAAGTCTCTGCTTTTTATCTCTGAAATAGTTGGAGTTGGACTGTTATGTTGTGGTTACCTAATAAATGTATACGTTGCTGTGCCGATTCTTTCAAATGAGCAAGCTGGAACAGTCATTAGACTTCTGGGAATCTTTAACTCTCCTTTTCTCCACAGGGTGCCCACGCTGTGTGACTTTGGGCCTTTAAATCGTCACTTTCAAACACTGCAGCAGTTGGTCCAAGCTGCGCAGAGCGTTGATGAGATGTCACAAACTATAACTGACCTGCTAAGCGAACAAAGGGTAATGAGCACTTTGTCATTGTTTGAAGGAGTCAAAAATAGAACATGTTGCATGTGGGGATATATAGACACCTCTTAATTAACTGCCGCAGTTTATTGATCACACCTAGCTCTAAATCATAGCTATTCTACAAAAACAAAACATTGTACCAAAGGCTTTTTGACCCGATAAGTAAGCTTAGAGCACAGATGTCATGTGGAGACCACATATACTATATATACAAGTACAAGGATTTGTCTCCTGATCTTTGTGTGCATTGTTTTCATGCTCCATCTGTCCTCTGTTCTCCCAGGCCTCCTCCAGTCAGAGATCAACCGCGCAAACTCCTCAGTCAGAGAGCATACCTGGGACCAATACTCCCGTGTCACCTAAAACACCCTCATCTCTCAGCCTCCATGGACCCAGCTGCCAGCCCCTACATGTTCCCGTCCCTGCCCCTTTAGAGGACTTGTCCCCAGACAGCATTGATGCACAAACATTTGACTTTGAAACCATCGGCCACCCAAACATGGATCCAGTCCTCCAGCAAGGCTCCCTTGACTTGGATTCGTTGGCGGAAAGTCCAGAGTCCGACTTCATGTCTGCTGTCAATGAGTTTGTAATTGAAGAGAACTTGACCTCCCCGAACCCCATCAGTGACCCCGCGAGCCCAGAAATGATGGTGGAGTCCTTGTATTCTTCTGTTATCAATGCTATCGACATCAAGCGCATGCAGGACACTACAATACTAGAGAGGGAGAACTCGCAGATCACAGCTCTGAAGCGGGTCGCCGACAAGTACCGATCCGCCTCAGAGGAGGTGCAGTCCAACTTGAGGAGCGTGAAGAATGACTTGCATCATTTACGGGGTCTGGTGCTAAAAGAGCACCGCGACTTTGGTCACGCCTTGAAGACCATGACTGTAGAGGTACGTGGCACTGTGGATCACATCTACCAGACTCATGACCTGCAGTTGAGAGAGCAGCATCAAAGTGAAATACTCTCACTTCGGCAAGAACTTGAGAGCCAGGTCCGGGCCATCACAGAAGATCATCAGTTGAGCCAAAACATTACCAGAGACGTGCAACGCGCCATGCTGGAGCTTGAAGGACTCCTGGAGCGAAAAGAGAAGGAGCTTACTCAGCTTGAGAGTGAGAAAGACAGATGGGCAGAGGCAGACTTGAAACAAGCAGAGAGAATCAGAGACCTTGAGCAGACTGTCGGTGATAAGGCTGAGGAGGTCAAAGCTCTGTCATTGTCCAAAGACTCACTTACAAGCCAGCTGGAGAATCTGCACTTTGAGATTGAACGCAGCCAGCAGAAAATAAGACAGGAGATGGAGGCTGTAGAGCAGACCCACTTAAAGGAGTTAGAGGACAGAATGACACAGGAGCACAAGACCCTGCTAGAGAGCCTCATGAAGGACAACTCCAATGCTCTGGAACAAATGACTGCAGAACACACGGCACAGTTAAGACAGGCAGCTGATCACCACGGTAACACTTTGAAAGAGAGGGAGGACCAGATAGAGGGCTTGAAGGCCCAGTTAGAGGAGCTCGCAGGCCTCCGTTGCAAGTTGGAGATGGAAGTGGCACTCAAAGAGTCGGAGGCTGAAGAGGTAAGGCTGTTATTTGAGGAGGCCAAAATGCAGCAGGCTGAGACAGTTAAGACCCAAGTGGAGGCTCAGACTAAAGCTCTCTGTCAAGAGCTTGCAGATGTCAAAAGGCAACTGGAGGTAAAAAACGAGGAGTATGAGGTTGACCTGGCAGAGCTGAGGACACTAATGCGGATCGAGAAGGACCACTGTATCTCAGAACTGGTGGACCGACACGAGGAGGAAACTGTCGTGTTGCACAGCGAGCTCTCCTCCCTGCAGCAGCAGGCGTGTGATGCCGCAAAGAACCACGCAGAGCTGCAGGAGAAACTCAAAGGAGATTTAGACCAACAGGTGGCTGCTTTCAGTGAAGAGAAAGAAAGGCTGCTGAGGAGCTCTCAGGAACAGTTACAAGAGCTGAGGATCGTTATCAGCAAATTGCAGACAGAGAACGAGCTGCTATCCAAAACACTGGAGAAGTCCAGGCAAGAAAGCTTAGAGACAGAGGAGACCGATAATGTGTCATTACCAGATGCCTTGAAAGAGTTGGAGCAGCTAAATGAGGACATGCAGAGGAGACTGTCTGACAGAATTCGACAGCGTGAGAATGAGCTTCATGAGAGACAATCCTCAGAAAGGTAACTGGTAGAAAGCAAACTCAGTGTGTTATCTGTGCTAGCTCACAAGGCTACGTTGGAGAGAGAGTCTCCACGCACTTAATGTTAAATAATCAAATTCACTCAAGATCATCATGACAGACAGATCATCTTGCAGAACTTACGCACATAACGGGCATGTTGAATTGTCGTAAAGACACTAATAGACACTGTGGTAAAAAGCCAATCTGTCCTCCATTCTGGGTTTCTGACACACTAGGTGGAGTTGCACATTCTGCCTTACTATACAGTCGGCCTTAGCAAAGAGCAATATATTTGACCAGGAGAAAAGCGCAGAGATCCTCCAGCATTGTTGTTTGACTACTCTTGTTTTTTCAGGGGCGAAAGGTTGACCGTCCAGGCTGAGGGAGGCGCAGATGCCGCCGCTCCCCTCTCTCGGCCCTGCGCGCTCAAGGAGCGGCTGCAGCAGGAGATGGCGTCATTGCAGAACCACATAGAGCTCCTGGAGCAGAGCAAAAACGAGGAAATCCAGAACATCAAGACCTCCCTCATTGCCGAGCAGCAGGTTCGTGGCTGTACATTGCCCGGTGTGAGCCCTAAACATCGTCATGGTTAACTCGCCTTTTAGTCTGTCTTTATAGAGCTCTTGCAGTTGATGGCGTAATTACTCTGTGATCTCAGTCTGGCCACTCAAACTAGGCTCAAGATGCATGTCAGTGTCAAAGGTTGCCTTGGGCCCTCAGCTGAATCTAGGCACTGTGTGTGTCGCGAAATATGCCTTATTACCCCTCATCTGCCATCTGTCAAGCCTTTGTGCGTCAGTGTGTGCGTGTGTACAACCACCCACATGAGCAAGTGTGCAAGGTCGGAGCTCTTAGGAGGGCAATTTGACACTCATGGACTGTAAATGACCCTGCTTGAAAGACAGGCATTGTCGGCGGACATGCAACGCAGCTGCAAGTGTGTTGTCACAATCTCCTTTTTGTGGTCCATTTTAGATGCTCAGACTCAGGGGTGTCCACACTTTTTTCAACGAGGGGCAGCGGGGATGTGCGTTGGTCTTGGCCGCTCTGCGAGTTGGCCTAAGCGAGGGGGCTGGGGTGGGTTGCGTGCTGATCTGTCAGTTGTCTGAAGTGAGTTTTGTGGGGCGGCAGGTGGCCATATGAAATTGAACCGGACTATTTGACATGCCTGCTGTAACAGAACCATAGGTAGAATTTTTAAATGGACGTCGGTTAGTGGCAGAAATTACAGGTAATAGAGCTATCGAGATACATCAAAGTCAATGTAGGGCTTGCTGATTTCATGATAAACCTTTTTTTGTATAAATGTGGCATACTTGCTCTACAATACAGAGGTTAGACGCTACCTAGAATCCTTATCATCATTTTTGATTCGTTATTCAAAGTGTGCAACGCATATCTTCAGGCCGATAATGACTCATAATTCCTGATAATGAGTAAAAGCAACATATGCTTGTTATTATTTTTGAATTGCTGACTTTCTTGTCTTGCCATGGAGCGACCATTGAATTTAAACTGTAATTTCTTTTCTCTTCTTCTTCAGACAAATTTCAACACTGTTTTGACAAGAGAGAAGGTGAAGAAAGAGCACATCATCAATGAGCTCAGAGAGAATTTGCAGAAGGTTTCCCAGCAACAAGAGAAAGACAAAGGTGTGTGTGGAGATTTGGAGATGTTCCCCTCTGAGGTTTTTTTTTGTGTTGCCTCAGATTTACCTCCATTTTTGTCTGAGTAGGACTGGGGTTGATAGATATTTCTGCGGTTTTAAAGACATCAGAACTGCCTCAGAAAATAACTTCTGTAGGACTCGATGTGTCATCTTTGAAGCTCATATTTAGAGTTGATTCCCTATCCTTGTTTGCATAGAGTGCTTCTGGCAATCATAAGTCGTATGGATGCAAGTCAAAATACTTCTGTGACAGACATGTAGTAGTACGAACATTCCAACAACAAAACAAAGCTGCTATTTTACAATAACGTCCATGATGATTTTGCGCCATACAAATTTAATTTAATTGAATTCAATGAAAAGTGAACTACTGAGTCGTAGGAAAAGTAAAGGTGTTAATGATCAGAAATCAGGGATTTTTATTGTCATCACGATTGACATTGCGTAACGAAATTACGGTTATTTCAGAAGTTATGATATATTTTGTCCTGCGTTTGTAGATACTGACATGATCCAATGTTGACATCATAAACTTGGCCACACCTCAGATAATCATATGGCGCTCTTCTCGACTTTTCCTAGCTCTTATCGAGACGCTGTCTGAGGACCGAGCCAGCCTGATGCAGGAAAAGAAACACCTGGAAGAGGAGCTGAACCGCCTGCGCAGCACTGCACTCATCTCCTCCGCCTTCTTCGCAGCAGGCTCCTCCTCTGCTCAGGAGGCACCCGAGGCAGGAGCAGAGGCCGGGGCCGGCACATTGGCCATGGCAAGCCCTGCTCCTGGGGCTTGGTCGTCTGACCAGTTAGCTGAAACAGACAGACTGGCCTCTGTAGCGGCCATTCGAGATGATGAGCAAGTGGACTCTGCCGTGGAGGCCAGCATGGTCACAGTCGAGTAAGCTGCAACTGTCCCACAACTATTGTATAGAATTGCACATATTTATTCAAAGTTATTTTCAACCTAATGAGCAAATTTTAGAATTGATGAAATACTGCTTAGCTTGAAACGGTGTCTATTCAGCCATATTCTGTGTTGCCGTTTTTATCTGAACTGGTGCCACATAAGTAAAAGTTGTTGAAATACAAGACGTTAATGGTTATCTATCATATTTTTGATTTCCTTCCACCCTCCTGAGGAAACTGTATTTCTAAGTGATCTTTTGTCTTTGCAGTGACAACGTCCTGATGACAGTGGAGAAGCAGCGGATCCTCATACTTGAGAGGGTAATTGGAAACGTTCTCTTAAGTTTTCATCTTTGACAGTTTTCGGCGCTTTGTGCTTTCAGTGTTGTGCTCTTTGTTGTTGTCGGCTCAATGGCACGTTTCTGTTGTAGACTCTGCACTTGAAGGAAGAAGAAAACAAGCGGCTGAGTCAAAGACTGGTTAGTTGTTACTGACCGTCGAGCGCCGTAGTTCACATTTTACGCCACTAGATGGCACTAGCATCTAAGTTTGAAATCTCAAAATCGCAGGGCCCAGTGCGGATCACCAAATCGTTAATCTGACACTACCACAAATGTTCAGATTTTGATTGTTTGGCTGAACTGTTATTGAAGAGTCTTTGAAAGTTACAAATTTTACTTTGAAATATTCAGTTTTCTCTGATGTGGCGCAATTTTGCGAAACAACATATTCTGCAGATAGTAACTACTGGGTTAGAAATGATATCCGTTCAGCTTGTTTTTTCAGAAAATTACATCAACAGAATAATTTTGTGGCCTGTCCCTCTAACATGTGATATTTCTCCCCATTTGTAGATGTCTCAGAGCATGTCATCAGTGTCATCACGGCATTCTGACAAAATCGCCATCAGAGAGTGAGTGTAAAAAATGTTTTTGTCGTGACATTTTCAGATCTTGTTTTCGGACCATAACTACTGTTCAATAATGCCCGTATTACATAATTTTTGCCTACTTGTTTGTGGTGTCTGCAGAGATTTGTGTCAGCCTAAACCTCAAAGATGTGTTTTGTCATCTCCTCCATCTTTTTCCGTTTCAGTTTCCAGGTCGGTGATTTGGTCCTTATCATCCTGGATGAGAGACACGACAACTACGTGCTCTTCACAGTGGGTCCGACCCTCTACTTTCTCCACTCTGAATCTCTCACTGCACTGGACCTCAAACCAGGTCAGCCTCAAAACTTATTCCTGAGAATTTAGCACTGTTCAGAGAGTGCAGTGACAACATGTTTTGACATGTGTCTGTTTACTAGAGAGTTTTTTTTTCAAAGTCAAACCAATCATATATTGGCTCTACAAGGGATTGATTTTGTAAATGAATTCTGTTTCCGTTCAGCTTCAGGGACCTCTAGGCGGCCATGGGTGCTTGGGAAGGTGATGGAGAAGGAATATTGCCAGGCAAAAAAGGTAGTGCACCACATCCTTTAAGTCTTGAAACATCTCCACCTATCTGTTTTTGAGGAACCTGCACTACTATAATCCTGTCCTAATTTTATATTAACACCGACTGGCCTCGCGTCTTGTCAGTGTGAATGTTCAAAAATATGCCAAACTCCACTCGTGTCTCACAGTTTGCCCATTCCTCCAACAGGCCCAGAACAGGTTCAAGGTTCCTTTGGGAACTAAATTCTACAGAGTGAAAGCTGTTCCATGGAACAGGAAAGTATAATAGCCAAGTTATGAGCTAAAATGTATATTTATTTTGCCTAATTTTTTTGAACAGAATCTTCACAAGAAGTCAGAACTTGAATGATGAAAGACCTTAACTATGTAAAGAATGACGATCACGATCATGCTATTGTCAAGTTAGGTTAAAAAATCACATCCACCACCCTTTATTTTATTTCAAGCCCGGATTCATTGTTACGGACCAAATACAACACAATTAACCTGATTAGGGCACTGCCCTATACACTGTGGCATTATATGCCACTTGACGTGTGTAAAATTGAGCAAAAATTGGATGTTACATATTAGTTCATCACTATCCGCATATGTCCTTTCGTGGAAAATAATGTGTCATTATCAGCTTCATTATCAATCCAAATGAAAATGTACATTTATTATAAATGTTTATGGAGGAATGTTCATGGCATGCATATTGATATATTTTCTTTGATTTACTTACCCAGATAAATGTCGTTGTTGGAAATGTAGTTAATGCTGTTTGTTTCTCACATGGCCCTCTGTCAGAACTGACATGTACATTACGGCCGACTGAAGGAAACAGTCGCCACTGCAATCCTTGAAATGCACTTTCAGAAACAATGCTTTTATTGATTTGAAAAGGGAAGTAAATGAGCTGTCGAAACTAAGTAAAAAAAAAAAAAAAGATATCAGCACAAACTTCTCACTATCATAGATAAATGATATGTAGAAAGGAAAACTTTGTGACTGTGTTTCATTATTGGAGGACATTGTACATTATTCATCAAATCACACATGTAACAATAAATGACTGTATTGTAAAAGATAAGAGTTTTGAAACAATAAAGGATTGATCCCAAACTGAATATTCTGTGCCTGTATTCCATCTCAGCTGAGGCTCAGAGGCAATGTGTAATGACTGATTAGCCCTCAGCGTTTATATTTATTGACACAATTATTACAAGAATACATCTATCATCAGTCACCAATCGTTCTCTCTTAACCATCTTATCCAATCAGCAGTTCTGAATTAGTATTGATTATAATCCAGCATAGGGGAAAATGATGATAGACCAAAGATGTGTTCCAAATATTCTAGGGAATTCAGAAGTCAAAGTACTGCTGTCATATGATTAGTCATTTTGCTTTTGTGTAAACATTAGTTAATGTTGGCACACTGCTCTTGGAAACAGACTTCAAAAAGGCTTCAAACCGGGGCCCAAGAACGGCACGGCCCTCATGGAGAAGGAAGCCCACCAACATCACTTTCCCAGTTCACAGCGGGGTGCATAGCAGCTCTCCGCCGAGCACTCTCTACCATGTGGGTCTAGGGGTGTTTTAACAATGTTTAGCTCTATTTTCTCCATTTAGCATAAGCCTGTTGTCACATTTGGATGGCTCCTTCATAAATTGATGGTGTGATTCCTACAATTTCGGGACAAGCCTGAATGACAAAATATGCAACACAACATTCGATACCGAGGTGGCTGGCAAGCACCAACCATGTGCACTGGACAGGCTCTTAGTGTAAATGTTTACAACCCCCCACTGAGCTCAGTGCTGCTGGGAGTCACTCTCATCAGGCTGAATGGGATTTCACGTTGCCATGCGTAGTCTCGAGCTAGTTGCACCATGAAAACTGCCTTTCACTCCCTGTCACATGTCTTTCTACACAATACGGACCAAATTCTGCAGCACAGAGTTGTTTGATTATATATTTTCAGGCGTTTGTATTTTGTTGGAGAGAATTTTCTAAAAACCTTAAATTGAGTCGTGGAAAAATATAATTTTACACACAAGAGGATGGGGAACTTTGCAGCCTGTTCAATGTTTTGCTGGATTTGGAGTTTCTCCTCTTGACAACTTGACATGGACAAAGTCCTCTCCTCGCAACAATGGAATTATGCGATCCTCAAATCTGTCCTATGGACTGCAAACCAAAGGGGAGATCACAGCAGCTCTGCAATGGTATCTGTATAAAAAATATAATCTGGCGTTACAATGGCTTTTCTTTGCAATCTCAGGGCGCAAAATTACGGTTTAGATGAGCAAATGTAAAATTCCCAGATGTCACAGATGACTCAAAGAATGTCACCTGCCCATTGTTGTTTGCATCCTGCGTATTTCAAGATAATACACAACTTGTGCATTATTTTTCTCAGCATCTGTGATAGCGCTGCAAATAAACAAGCATTATTGGTGCGGTTAAAAGAAACAGCCTGAACTTGAAATGATGGATAAATGAAAATAAATAGGAAAGCCTCAACATTTATATTTTCAAAAAAATCTAAATGGAACGAGCTCGTTGAAGAAGAGCCAGGAGGCTTTAAGGCTCAAACTGCGAACCAAGGAGTAAATCGACTTAATGCCATCACATTTCCAGCCTATTCATGCCTTAGAAAAAGGGTGAGGAGAAGAGATTAGGTTATATATTTGCTGTCAGGGACTGAAGAGACCAACTGGAGAACTTCACCTAAACAGAACGATGATCAAACAGACATGCTTTAACAGACATGCTTCATAATCTCATCCGTTATTGTCCCCTCGCTGCCTTCACTCCAGGTTCAGCAAGAAATCTCAGGCAGGGGCAGATTAAATGTGTGATGAAACGTCTGAGAAATATGTGAGAATGCAAGGATGCTCGATTTTCTACCCACATGGCGAACATAATCACTATTAGTAACACATATTCACATAAATATGATAATTCAAATTTTAAACACATTTATTGGGTTCATATTGGAAATCATCACCATCTGATGGCATAGTTTTATGGATAATTACCGCCGTGCAGATAATGCAGCATATGAAAGAAGAAGCTTTGAGGCATCTTTGCTCACTGGGGGAAGAGTGCGTAGGTTCTTTTTCTCGCACTCTTCTTTTTTTTGAGGCTGAGCCGTACCTAAAAGGCAAATGTGTGGAAAGTTTGGTGACAAACATGCAAGCGTGTGGCTAACGTGATTGCATCTGGTGAGCAGGATGGTGAGGCTGCTGCTCCACTCGGTATTCGCGGGGCAAATTATTTTCACGTCGAGATCAATGCTATCAGTAATCCCTCCAAATATAAACACAACTGTTTCATTTGCAAGAAGAGAATAATTATTCCCACTTAGTATAGTGCAAATCCCTTCCATTTAGTGCGTGACACAGTTTCTGATTTCCTTCCACCAAACTAAAACAGTAAAGAATTCAACAAACATTAAAATCTGTTGTCTTATTTTTGGAGGTAATCTGGCCGCTTAGTGACAAGTAAATAATCAATACAAATAGTTCTGAAGTGTCTGGAAATAGACGGGCGATTTGAATGTAACTAACAGCCGTGAATTTTCCAGCTGCACTGCAGTGTGGAGGAAATGACACCAGCTTTGATGGGTTGTATAGCTTTTGAGATGAGCCTCTTTATGCCGCTTGCAGTTCCATTATGGCTTTGTTCGAAAGCTTGTTTACCTGCTGATAACATACACTGGTGGATTCAGGAGCAGCGATCCAAAATCTGCTGCCAAAGTCACTCAACTCTCATTGTACCGCGGGATGGGAAGAATGAAATGTTTATGCGGCGGGGAATGCAAATGCTAAATGTGAAATCAAACTATGGGACCAATAAGGAATCAGAATAACTTTGCCAGGTTTTATTTTTAGCCCAGTTGCGGTGCTAGCTTTGTGGAGAGCACCTTAGCTTTGCCTCTGTGTTTCACAGTGGCTTCGATCTACTCAGGGTGGAGACATTTTTCCAAATAAAAACGACAAAACTTGTGAAATATGTCACTCAATGAAGCAATGGGCTTTGCAATCACATAGCAAAACCTGTATGTCTGCCAACAAGTAGAATTGGTTTCATGTATACGTTATGCGGATCCTTCACTGTCGGCGTAAAAAGATGGGAATTCCTCGAACATATCCGAATTTTGCCGCGGTCTCGGGTCAAAGGCACAGCCCCTTGATTTGTACATTAAAGAGGATTTGCTAGACCTCGATTAGCCATGTATCCCCATGCAGGCAGGTCTCCAGGGGGCCAGCAGGGCCCCACAGACGGGCAACTAGAGGGCCAGGTGACCCTGTCTCTGAGGTTAGCAGGAAACACTAAAGAGGGATGGGCAGGGAGCTGAGGAGCCACTGAGTGCGAGTGTGCGAGGCTGGTGATGGCAGCTGTCAATGGTTTGGAAGGAGAAGCAGACAGATTGTGCGTTCTGTTGGTGCAGCCAGTTCGCCACCTGGCAGGCTTTTCCTTGTTAGAACTTCTTGCTGTTTCTGTTCTCGTCAGAGAAATGTTTTTCCTCTTATCCTCCAATGTTCCGGGGGATGTTGAATTTGTCAAAATGTCTAAAGATGTTTAGAAAAATGTAATTGTTTAAAGCGAGGCTTATGCAAAATGGAGAGTTGTTTTTCACTGCCGTCTAGGGTTGAAATGACGGGATGGTCCGCGAGTGCGTATTCATTTTAACGTCCTGTGAGGGATATTTGTGCAATGTTTCAAGAATAACCTTTAATATAATATTCTACTGAATTCAATTCAGTTTTATTTGTGTAACACCAAATCATAATAGAAGTTATCTCGAGGCGGTTACCTTCTAAGGTGGAGCAGGTGGAGCACATGGAGCTAATGTTCAGTGAATAATCACAGGAGTTAGAAATGCAAACCTTGATTTGTTGTGCTCTTTTTTTTTTTTTTTTTTTTAAACGCCACACTTTTTTTTTCTTTTTCCTTTTTTTCCACACGAGTCGTTGCGCACATTTTAAGAGGTTGGATTTGCCTATAAAAATAATCAAGCAACTTCCAAATCCTATCAGAGCTGCGAATTCTGCACCATGTTGTTTAGTTGTTTGGGAAAATATGCGAACGTAAACCATGAACAGCTTAAAAGTACATTTGAAAATGATAGTTGGCAGGCAGTCCTTGTTCAAACAGGATTAAAAAGAAGTCTTTCATTTGATATAAATATATGCAAAGAGAGTGGTGGTGTGGTGATCCGGGTGCCAGAGGTGGCGCTTTACTCTGGATATTCTGGCTTGGGCCTTTAAGGGACATAAATTAACATGAATTAACACATGCATGCAATAAGAAAATAATTAATTCAAGTTATCAGTCACCTCTTCCATTCCAGGAATCTGATTGACAAGATAAAGTAATGTGCAAACTGCTTTTCAAAGCTAACAGCCTGGAGCACCCCTCCTATTAGTTAGTCATTCCCTCAGTATCACACCCGGAATCTGTCATTTCACAATTTTCTCCTATAATGCATATGTGCCGCTCTCACCACTTCACTACAGCAACTGCCATCTAACAAGTTGACAGAGAGAACGATACAATTCACGTCCAGTATTTGGTTCCATATACAGCAAAGCATCGATGGCAGGCGGGTCAAGGATACGGTACATTCTGTTCTCTCTCAAATTTGCTTTTTTTTCACCGCAGAGGCGACGTACACCAAAGCTCCTCGGGCATCCCTCTAACACCTTTTAGGAATTCGGAGGGGTTTACAGAATTCTCATCAGATGTGTGCTGGTAAAAAAAATGTCCAGTGTTGCCATCGTGAAAATTCACAGCTGACCACTTCCACTAAAACTGACTGTGACTCAGACTGAAAAATCAGCCGTGACAGCAGCGTATGAGACGCGGCTATTTTAATGTCCGTGCATATGGGCATTGTGTTTTTGAATGAAAAAAGAGGCTACAAAAACATCGTCCACCACATCAAACTCAATGTTAGTCTCTCCTTGTGATTTCCAGTTCAATAGAGGACTTGTTGAAAAGTGGAAAACAGTCATTTTGATGCGCCCACATCAGGAATATTTTAAGGATTCGCTAACAGCACGTTTGCTGTCGTAATTTTATCAACATCATTTAAAACAAATCAATTTCTCAGTTTTGTTCCAAAAAATATCAGTAGGTGCAGTTTGGATTCAGATGAGGTTTTTGAATGTGACGCACTGAAATCTACGCTTGAACGGAGGGCGAGTTGGTGGAGTTTCTGTGTCTCCAATTTTATCCAGGCTTGTTGGAGCTTGAATGGGAGCCCTTCTATTATTATGAAGAAAATGTAATTTGGAGGAAGATTGTGTACTTGATCGTCTTTTGAAAACTACTTTCACGCCGCTGCTGCTTTATGCTGCCGCTGATTGCTTTGTCTCTGACATCTGTGAGCTTTGGCGTGGCTGAGTTGATATTTTCCTTTTGAGCAGGTTTTTCCCATCTTCTTTTTTTTGCTGTTTTAAGGTCGACACTCATGGATGTGCGACGCACCTGTGACACCACAGGGAGCACCGAATTACAGAGCAGCACACCGCCAGACTGTAGGACTGAAAGCAAATATGGGAAAAAATATATTAGGTATGTCAGTATTTTTCCACATAGTCCCTACTTCTGCTCCGTTGCTTTCTATTCTTAGCTACAAAATGCAGCTAGTCCTCAGGAAGCTGAGGACTTGTGTCTTTCTTGTGTTTTGAACAAGAAAACAAAGCTTAATTGGAAAATAATTGGGTATGGGGTCATTTGTCGCACAAGAACGAGACCTGTTTGAGCTGCTAATGTTGGCCTGGTTCTGATTCGGTGACAAAGCAACAGTTTGCTAACCAAACAAAATCCCTTAACCTTACAAGACGATGTGTCAGGGCAAAGTTTGTGAAGTGTTTCAAGCACCCAAAGTAGAGACATTTGACCTCAACCGCTCACTTAGACTAATCTTTGCTAATAATCAGGCTAATGTTTTCCAGAATTTAGGGCCAACCTTTGCCATTAGCGCTGACCTTTGACCGCAAATGCTGACCTTTGAAATGTCACTAAAACAAACTAGAAGACCAAAGAAGAGGAAGGGAGAGGGAAAAGGGAGTGTGGGGTGGAAAGACCCCATACAGGAGTACAGCACACACAAAAGTGGCAGTGTTGCTTGTGAGCGGTGGTGTCAGCCGGTCCCAGTCGCCTCTGCGATGGCCGCGCGGCTTGCAGGCCTGACGGGAAATGGACGGCAGCCTGGGGACATGGCCTCGTTTGTTCGCCGTCACCCCCCTGCCCCACCTCTGTGAAAAGAGTCGTGCTGTCCGTTTTGAATGGACAGCGTTTCTCTTTGTGCGCCCGATCAAAACAAAACAGAGCAAAGTTAGTCAGCAAGTTGCTTAGCTCCTGCATTCTGATTCTTCGAGCCTCTTTTGTATGAAGTTTGGCACAATGTTTTACGCTGTGTTTGACCTGCACGGGATGCTGGAGGTAGGAATGTCCGGCCGCGCTCTCTCTCTCTCTCTCTTTTTTTTTTTTTTTTTTTGGCTGCGAGGCGGAAAAGGCTAGAATGTAACACAGGCATCTGATAACTTCTCATTTGTGGTTTTGTTCCATTGAGGTGGGTGAAGTGAAAGGACTAAGCTAGGCGAAGTGCTAGCCTGGCAACACGCTGCTGAAATATTTATACTTTCTTTTTTATCTGATCTACTTCCTATCCAACGAGGTATTTGCCTGCGAATTCCTGGCATGGCACTTTTGACATTACCTGAAGGCAAACAGTATAGATTTATACAAGTTATTTACAACAACAGCCAAGCGATTCCTCTGGAAACTAGGCTGCAGATCAAAGGATTGTTTTGATCTCTACTTAGCATATTTGTTTAACCTAGCCAGTGATGCTGTAAAAGTGCACCAGCGTCGCTGTGATATGCACAGCACCCCTTTATCCGCCTTTTTCTTCTGTTCGAGCTGGATTTAAGTACTTTCTGTATTTAGGAGACAACTGGATTTGCCAGCTTTTGAAATTTAGTTGCCCACTGCTAGCAGTCTTGGCAGCGGGAAATAGATAACTAGGTATGTTGCACTGCTAATCCTGATCGGCCTTGTAATAGTATTTGTGAACTGTACAGCACTCAATTAGGGCATAATGTGCTATTTTTATTTCCTTCAAGTTGGATTAAATATGTTTGTTTTCCACCAGTTTTCACCACTGCTGACGGTCTTGCTTCTTTCCAAAGTATTGTTCTGTACCGTTTCATCCATCTCTCTCTCTCTCTCTCTCTCTCTCTCTCTCACTCTACCACCCCACACCCCCCTCCCTCTCTTTTCTCTCTCTGCACAAACGACTGCAAAATGTCAGGAGGAAAACAATGTCCAAGCGCCCCTAAAAAAAAAAGATGCCAGGCCAATCAGGAAATTTTCTGGAATGCTTAAGAGAATGCGTTTGCACATAATGCCCTAATTCTCTCTGACTTTGGGTTTGGGGAAAGATGAGCCCAGGTTTACTGAGAGCCAAGAAAAAAAAAGGAAAAAAAAGGGGCAGATGGCTCACAAGAGGGATAAACCTGGGAAGTCATGCTGTAAATGTGTTTTACAGAAAACAATGAAAGGAGAGGACAAAGCGATTGTGGCAAAGTCCTCTGGAAAATGGGAAAGCAGCTCTCTAAGGTCCAGGACCATGGAGAAGCCGGATGAGCCATCAGAGGAGAGTAAGGAGCAGAGCCTTTCCAACCGCACCTGCGAAGCCCCCCAACTCGGCAAGAAACCAGCCGGTAAAAAACAAAAAAACAAACACCACCTCTTCTTAATTCAAGTCCCCACCGAGTGTCGCCGGGTCTCTCTGTTTATTTTTCTTTTTACAATTTTAATTATCGCCATAGTGACTCGTTTTTTGGTCCCTACCCCCCTCCTGCCCTTTTTTATTTATTTTTTTCCATTTGACTCTGTGGCCTGCCATATCCGGCGAACAAACAAACCACATTGTTGGGCAGGAGAATTCCTTTTGAGGGAAAGTGTGTCTCCGATGATACAGTGTTGCCAGAAAAAGACAAAGCAAAAAATAGCAAACACAAAAACAGTCACAGGTGCATGGGAAAAAGAGAGAAGCGAGTGAATGGTCACCGCGGCCCCCAGGAGGTCTTTCAGTGTAAGCCAGTGCGGTGGGTGGACTTCTGACAAGGACGCTGGTTAGCAGCCAGGTGGAGTGTGTAACTGAGAATGCTCCTGTTTATTCTTTTCACATGCTAATGTGGCTCCTGTGTGACTTTTATGCTGCAAAACTTTTTTTTCCAGGAGTTCATATTTTTGTTGCTTTCTGTTGCTGCAATAATTGAAAGGCTACACTGGCTTTAAATGTTTGGGACCAACAAAATGTTGCAAAAATAGAGTGGGAGTCATGATATATGTAAAATCAGGATCGGAAATCAGGAATGAGGAATTCCTGATCCTGACATAAGGACCTGTGGGTGCAATAAGAATCCACGTGCTGATATTATTCCACATATCACCCAATATGTGTGAGAAGTGTTTAAAGCCGTATCGCTGATCAGGTTAGCTTAATGTTTACAGTTTGCAATTGAGGCATACTACGGTCCATGACCTACATAATGGCACAGCAGTATTAATGCTACCTTATGGATATTATGTTGAAGTGACCTATAAAGATACTGCTCCATGTCATGTGATATAGCAAAAAAGTACTCAACAATACCAAATGTGCACTTAGAAGTCATTTCTTAGATTACTATGTTCCCTTGATACCACAAAATCACATCGTTGGTGCAGCAAATTTGTGCGTTTGATGTATACATGATTGAGTTCAGCTGCTCTAAATATAACTTCAGCTGCTCTAAATATAACATCGCCACCGTATTAAGTCTAGCGTGAAGATTACAGCGATGACCTCCCAACTCAAACAATTACCTGTCTGAGTAAATTGTTTTCCGAACAATAATCTATATCAGTAATCATATTATCGTGGTAGTGGGGTTGGTCTGGGTTATTTGTCAATTTACGATGACTTAAAACCAAATGATGTTTAGGAGACACATCGCACTGCCATAATCAAAGTATGATTGAGATGCTATGATGAATGTAAACGCGCACATAGAGCCACAATACACATCTGATGACTCGCTGCTGCGCTAATGTGCACGTCAAGTGAAAACCACGCAGGAGCCACCGTATTAGGGTCTTGTTAGTTCTTCTCTGATTAGCACGTTAACACTGACTGAAATGGTTCTGCTGTTTCTTTTTCTCATCTTTAATTGGGACTGTGGCGAGAAGAGCGTAGATGTCAAAGTTGTCTTAAGCGGCCAAGACCCTAAGTTGTTGGGTGCAATCTGTTTTACTGGATGCATTTGTGTTGTTGTGACAGTTTGATATCTACTGCCCTCTGTAATACGACGTAGAAATTAGGGAAAACAACAACAACCAGGGAGTGTCCTCTACAAAACGTAAATGACAAACAGATTCAGCCACGTGTGGACAAAGTAAGAACAAACCAGCCGTTCAGTCCTTCCTGGTCCATTGACTCTCTTTATGGCTGTGCTGTCTTGTTTGTTTACCTGATGAGTTATCAGTATTGTAGTAAACAGACATTAAAATATATCTTAAGCTTTCATTATTGGTTCATGAGCGAGGCTAATGTGTAATTCAGGAGCACAAAAGAGCAATATGGCCTTACGCTATGGGTCTTTCCATACCTTATAGTGTACAATCTGTAAATAGCTTCAAAGGCATCGCATCTGCCATCTGCATTTCTAGGATCTCTTCTGCATAACCATTAAAACAAGCTGTCTCAGAGGACATCATTCGTATTTCATCCTCAACCCTGAATTACTGTGTGTTCATTATAATTATAAGGGAGGAGTGTTGCCAGGCTAGCCTGCAGAATGCCAGGTGCACACTACCATAGTCTACCATTGGAGAGGACTCGGAGAATTAACAACAGTATCTACACGCTATTCAACCATTAGTTCACTTTGGCTTTCACAGGGAAAGACCAGTCAGTCGTCGAAGCATTTTGTACGATGCCACAGGAAGAAAGTGCAGTACTTACTGGTGTTCCATTTTCCCCTAAGCCTGCTTAGGTTATATGACTGAGCCATGCTGCTGTGTGAAATTTGATCCAGATACTGGCACTGTGTCCTTGTGAGGGAGTCTTGTAAAATAGGTTTACTTGGCGCCTTTGCTGGCGTTTTCTGAAGATAGCAAATACACAAAAACTGTCCATGATCGGATTAACCGTTCAACAAAATGATGTAAGTCTTTGTCTGTTTTGTGTGGCATAGGTTTCTCTCTTGCTTTAGTGGTCAGCCAGGGAAAAATAGAAACATCCCAAATTCAGAAGTCAGATTATAATAATCCATACCAAAACAGTAACTACCATAAAATAATAGAGCTTTAGCGAATCCCCAAACCTGCCCCGAGTCAATCACTTATCCATAAATTCCTCAGATCATCTAAATGTTCTCGAACCGCCCCAGAATTTTTCAGAGACATTTATATTTAAACTTTGCCCGATGTTCCTCTGCAGTGTTAAAAGGCAAGATTTAAATTACATGTGATAAGTGTGGAATATTTTTTTAGCATCCTCACAGTGTAAAGTGCGTTGCCATGCACACAGAGGAAGCGAGAACACGAATTTGCACCTGAGGACATATAGCTTTACATCCAGAGTCAAGAGAAAATGTTAATGACACAATTTATGACTGAAATCAGCTGAAATATCTCAGCGGATCTTGCTTATTTACATTTTAATTACTACTATTACTTATTCTTATGTGGCTGGATGTGACCATGGGAAGCCCACTTCCTCTTCTACACTAGAAAGAAACAAAATGACTGCTCCCCCATCCCCACTGGAGGTTTAGATGCTTGTTTATCACTTTTAAATACCATCATCTTTGCTGAAATCCCCTCTCAAAAGAACCTTTCACTTGCTGGAATAAATTCAAATTAAAATTTAAATCCCTCTTTGCATTTCTTCAGCCTCTTTTAAAATAGCTGCCTCCTTTTAGAAAGCTGTTTATGTAGTGATCTGTTCATAATCCAGTTTGTTTCTCAACAGCGAAAAACACAGAAATCGTATTATCACTATCTCGGAGAGATGATGCGAGAAATCGTGAAGTATAAACGTCTGGATCTGTGAAGTTTTTTAAAGTTACAAAGCTGCAAAATGTGGCAAAAGCCTTTTATTGAAGTAGTCTGAACACAGTGATTTGACTTGCAAATGCACAGATATACCGTATCAGGTATGTTGTACTGCGATAAGCACAAACAGTTCAAAACAACAATATATGGAGGTTATGATTCAAATAGATGGATGGATAATCAGAGACGTGTGTGACATATGCAGGCGCTTAAGTGTGTGTTAGGAGATTAACCCTCGGCACACAGATGTGTGTGTAAACAACACTTTGTATTCTTCAGAAGTGCTCACCTTTCAGCATATGCGCAGAAACAATATCTAATCAGAAACGGCAGAGCAGAAACGGCGGACGTTTGCAGGCAACACCTTTTGAAAACAACACATTTAAAATGTAAAATGACAGAAGAGGGCATTGGAAATTTAATTTGCTCCAGCTAGATTGGATTTATTGTTTGGAAACAAATTATAATTGTGTCTCCAGAAAGTTAACCAAGATCTAAACAAAAGCGAATCAATGACCCAGCCCCATTAATCACTCAACACCGGCTACTTGTGTGCAGGAAACTTACTTCATAATCAATTTCTTTGTTTTGCTCAAAGGGCATTTGCATTTTTCTTCGTGTCAGTAAGCTTCTTGTATCTGGCGCAATCAAATACCGCAGCCATCTACACGAACGTTTCTGTTTTTTTCTCAGTCTACTCAAGATGATTTTGGCATATCATATTCACTGCCAATGAAATGTCTTCATGACGTCAGTTCCTTGCGGAGCGCCACATTGAACTATTCTGACACGTCGAGTGTTGATAATATTTCATTTTATTTGTTTGTTGTATGTCATTTCGTGTTTTCGGTCTAATTTCAAAGGCTGTCAGTAACGTTGCCTATCCTCTTCAGTGATTAAATGCCTCCAATTTTTGTCCTGCGACCAGACAAAATGCCCCCTGTTAGTCTTGTCTAGACATACTACTTCGACCATCAAGGTCATTATCAAAGCGTGCATTATACACACCTGTTACCATTGTTTCCATGCTCGTTTTTGGCCGCTTATCCCACCTCCTATCTGGCCACTGGTGGGCGTGTCTACTTTATTGTCTGCCTGGCTGATTAAAAAAATGCGTTGAGAACTACCCCCCCCTGGCCTCCCCCCCAGAGACGCCCAGATCTAGATCCTGCCTCTCAATGACACAACACAATGCGCCTGTGGCCCACCAACTACAAAAGGAAGACACTAACTGACCAGCAAAGCATTGATTTCTTTGGGATTAGTGATTAGGAGGTAGTGAACGGGAAGAAACTGAGGTAACGCATGAAGCATTTCAGTCGGAATCCGATGGTAATTTGACTGAATACAACCAACATACTAATTGAATAAACACCACTACCAATGGTCAGCCATATACACAGGTGTAATTTGTACCAGTGTATTATGTCGTTTACGTAATATATTCCCCACGCGTTGCCACAGAGATGAATCTTTGACCTCACCCACTGACCCTGACTGTTGACAGCATTGAAAACAGATCAATAATGAGGGTCGTGACCCTCACCCATACCGGCCTGCCAGCTTTGATTCAAAAGCAATGTAAACCGTTTCATTTTAGAATCACAACAGACAGAGTAACGGCACTGGAAGGCTACAGCACAGCTGACTGAGGAACCTGATACTCAAATCATGGGATTGTAATGTAATCAGGATGTGTTGTTCAATGTCTGGCTCAGAAAGACAAAAATCTTTAATGTTTACATTGTAAAACCAGAACTTTTCACATTTAAGGCTAATGCATCGATTAGTCAACCTTCTTTGGCCTTAGCAGAGGTATACCAATAGACAATGACATCTTTAACAAAGTTATCCCACTCACTTATCTTCAGGTTATATGTGGTTTATTTACATCAGAGGGATCACAAATGTTTTTTTCCTCTTCTGCACACAACGCATCCCCTGATTGGACGAGACATCCACTGGCCGTCTCTATGACTGTAGGCCCGCTGAGGTGATATCGCAGTTCACGGTGGAGACTGAACTTGTCCTATATTTGTCCATGAATCCTCGCCGATGCATCTTCAAAAGTCAGCGATCCAACATCACACAAACAGTAGCCATGTTGACGAAATGCTGGGATGTAACGTAATCGCCCTCTTAAACGCCGACACAGCAACATGTAGCGTAGATACGATCTGCCTATGAGAACGCTCTGTGTGTATTAAAAGAACACTCCCTGTCTGCTGACATTAACATGAAGACAGTTCTGCATCCTGGAGCCATATCAACAACAAGTACTTGTGTTTGATTACTTGTATTTGCATATGCAAATTTATTATTTTAAATTTCGATTCAGTCCTTTTATGTGACTTTCTGTGATGAACAAGTGGTTACAGAATGGCACTGAGACAGTGTCTGAGTAGCAGAGAAGGTTAATCTTGAGGCAATATGGCTGAAATTAACCACAGTTGAGTATAGATTTTTACACGTCTGTCATACTCAATGGCGCTGTGTGAATATGTATTGTTGTTTGATGGCGCTGGCTGCCACATGAAATTAGTTGCGTCGCTTTGTGGCTGCTGGAAGGGGCCGGGCCGAGGTGATGGGGGTTGTTGAAGTTCCGACGGTGACATTTTGATCCCGCGGCACATTAGAAGAAATGAGGGAAACGTATTTGTGTAGGTTTCATGGGAGGACACCGCGGTGCTCAAAACAACAGGGTGCTGTGACACTTCACTTTGCTTACATAATTTGCAGCAGAATGCAAAAAGCTTTTAGACACAGATGTGACCCATTGTAATACCTTTCTAAATGCAATCAAACACTTTCTACAAATACGAGCAGGACTTTTAAAATGTGAACCCTTGTTTGACATGTAATTTCGTCCAACCCACTCCTCTTTCATTTCTCCATCAGTCCTCTCTAGTTATGCTCACATTTTCGGTTGATGAAATAGCTTGACAAAACAGTAGTTTGTGTGATAGGCTGGCTACGGCTGCGCCCTTCTTTTTTCAGAGATTTTCACAGATGTTGGGGGCCAAAAGAAAATGTTCCATGTTTGTAATACAGGAGGGAATGGGGGGAGGGGTGGGATTTTTTAATATGATGTTTGCTTTGATTGCTTTACAGGACTTGATCCTTTTTTGTGGGTTCAGTTTTGTCTGTCTTTAGCTCTCCTGGCGACGCTGATGTCTCGCTCTTGAAATAATCATTGGTAGAACAAGGCGACCCTGCTGTTTTGCACGGCAAAGAAAGACGTGTTTTGTTGTTAGATAAGATGCGTAGATAGGCCGTCCTCCACTTTCATATTTTTTACGCGCCATTATCAGGCACAAATAGTCAAAAGAAGGGAAAATAAAGCAGGTCTAGTCTCTTTGTACCTCTCTTTTTCACATTGTAGCATGAATTGGCTCTTGAGGACAGTTAGAAATTAGACTTTCAAATGAGGCATTAAACAAGGTGATGATCAACTGCCAAACCTTAAGTAATGATATTCTCCATCCTCAAGTCCCCAGCCTTGCATCAGCAAAGGCAACAAAAAAAGAGCTGAAAATATATTATTACATATTGTGTTCACACGTCGGCCCCTGGGGACGGAGGACATTACGGGGAGATAAGCATGTTTGGGTGGCCCCTACCATCAGTTGGGGAAGGGCTTCGCCTGGATCTTAAGGGGGCCCCTCATGGGTATCACTTATTTTAAATCCTGAA
>OMPJ01040552.1:0-11507 GCA_900312935.1 Carapus acus
AGGAAGTGTGAGCGATTTGGAATAACTGCCTCCTGGTATGTACACAACCGCTGTGAATGGAAATAAACATGTGCGCGCACATACACACACTGTGATTGGAGATGAGCTTACATTACAAAGCGATCCATCACCGTCTACGTTTGTTTGTCTGTCTGTGCATCGATGAATGTCTGGGTGTGTGTGTGTGTGTGTGTGTGCTGTGTGTGTTTGTGCATGTTTCTGGCGGCTGGACTCTTTCCAGCAGCAACACCCTGCTAGTCAACATGCGGTCAGCACCCCTTCAGCCCCCAAAACACAGACAGCTTGCATTAAAGTGCACACACATCAATGCTAGCTAACCATCATACACACTGCTGGCTAGGGAAAGGCCCAGAGCATCACACACTCTTAATATGGTCTCACTGAGAGTCTATGTACTGTACATGTGGAACACACACACGCACGCACACACACACGCACACACACACGCACACGCACACACACACAAAGCTGTGCTTGCATCGCCTGCTTCATGACAAAATGGAGGACCAAGTGAGGGAGACAAAGTCAGTGTTTCAGTGAGAGGCCAATTTAAATCACATCCAGAAGTCTTAGAGGACATTAAAACGCGTCCTTTCTGTCCAACACGGGCCAAACAGAGAGAAAGACACAGAGAGGTCTATGAGGCTCAAAGTTCCCCGTAACCATGGCGACTGGACAAGTGTCCTCCACATGCTGGAATACCAACTGGTCCTCATAAATAGACGTACTACGGGGACATGTCAGACAGGACACGAAAGACTGCCGAAGCTCTGTGTTTCATAAACTTCTGTATTTGGTATGGTGTTATGCTTCAGAAATGGCTTCCGTGGAGCAATTTGGAGTTGAGAGTCAAGACCGAGATATTTCGGAAAAATGACGAGGAGAGACCCTGGATGTATTGGACAGAGGACGCTGGAAGATGGAAATGCCAGATGGGAGAAAGAGAAAGACCATGGAGAATGTTCCTGGATGAAGTGATAGAGTAGAGATGGAGGCATAGGATCGGCCGTGCAGACCCTTAAAGAGAACAGCCAAAGGGAGAACACCAACAAGTTAATCTTCTCTGTCTCCTTCTTCTTCTCTTTTCAACACATTTTCTACAAGAGTGTATGTGCCTTTGTGCACGTGTGTGTGTTTGGTGACTCACCTCTGCCACTGTTGTCTTCATCCTGAAAAAGAGGAGAGGCAAATAAACATTGCATTCAGAGAATGAAAGCCAAACACAAACGAAGGCTGGGGACATCCCTCCAGCTCCCAAACTCGGATCAAGTTCAGTGTGGATGCGTTCACTGATAAAATGTCATTATGTGGAAATTCCAGATCCTGTGCGTGCAGTCTAGATCCTGTGTTCACTGAATCTGAGCGATATCACACTTTTGTGGGACATAAACTAATAATCCATCATTTACTCTTCATAATTGAAGCTTGGATCTGTACCATTAATACAAAGTGGCCTCAAATGTATAACGATAAATACACATGTTTTTCCCCTTAGTTCTGTTTTTTGGAATTCCAGAGCAGGGTATCAGGAATATTGCTCACCATCATGATAGCCTGAGGCTTACATCACTTGATTCAACAAAACTTTTTTTTGATGTTGGACACAGAACAACATTCCCCACTCCACCCGCCCAGAGCTTTCTGGGACATCGCAAAGTTGAACAGCGAGAGACGGAGAAAAAGAGAGCGTCACCTTCAGAGAGTTGTGGACGGCGGATTCCGGCGGGTAGACGATGAAGTGGCGCAGAGTGAAACCGAAGCCCTGCGAAGTCCGGCGCAGGTGCAGCGTCTTGGGCCCGGGCCAGGAGAAGACCTCCTCGTCCGGTCCAGGAGAGGCGGCGGCCGACGCCTCGCTCTGGTCCCGCCCATCCTTCTGCTTTGCCTGGAGGGAGGACAAACACGAAGCCACATCAGAGTCCGTCCACGACGCACTGAGCCAGGAACACATGGTTCCCTTGGAGCAAAACGTGGTGGCTACGCCTCCAGCGTGTAGCGGAGCTTTGTCTGGTCATAGAGCTCAGATGGTGTGTTCGACGGGCTATCTGCTGCACATCGTGACCACAGGAAGAACTTTTTCTGGTATCCTCACACAGAGGTTAGCCCTCGCTTACCTACTGACACATGTAGTGTCCATTGGCACACCGCCCATCTGACAAACATAGACCAGGAAGTCATGGATGTTTGATAGTTTGGAAGTCAGGACAAAGAAAAACATTCAAGCCATACAATACAGCTCAGCGTTCTGGGACCCTAGAGCCTGTGTCCACATGATCTGATGGTATTCCCCAACTGGAGTAAACACACTGCCAGACACGAATCCCGTTAATCTTCAGGTACAGCTGGGTACGAACCTTCTGTAGAGACAGTTCTGTAGTCAGACAATAGTGGTGTCGTCTCTCAACTTCAAACCACTACAAATCCGCACAACATCCCAAATTAAAAGACATACTATCCCCATCCATCATCAGAGAAGAGGTGGGAGAGAAGAGGAGAAGAGAGGGAGGGCGGCTGAGAAGAGAGTGGCGTACAGGGTCTCTCTTAGCATTTGTTTTGATATGATCCAATGCTTAAAATTTTATGACGTGTTATGCAACAGCCAGCAAAGCCATTACACTGAGTGCAGCTTTGCACACAGCGGTTACACACGCACGCATTCCATCTCTCTGTCTTTATGTGTAGAGCGTGGGCCCTGCTGAACTTTGCTGCATTGCTGCGTTTTTCTGTGATCCATCATTCTCAATTGTGAAAAAGTGCCTAATGCAAACACATACACACACACACACACACACGGACGGACACTAATCACTAATTCATTTGCTCTCTTTTGAATTTAATCAGGCTGATGCTCGTGAGCCATGACACACGAGGCACATGTTGTGATGATGCTAGAGCTTGGTCAAAGCTCTTTCACTAAATACTTTTTCCCTGAAGCTCTCTATGGAGATTATTTGGGCAAAATAACTAATTATACATCACATATTAGACAAAATCATTTTTAGCTGTGCACCATCATTTGCATGTTGCTGTTTAATGCACATCTCTTGTTAATTTATATGCATGTATACAATATCTTACATTACAGTGACAGGAACCATCTACATATACTTTTTTTAAGAATTGATCTTGACTAATTGATTTCTTTACCTCAGAGCTTAAGATTTCAGGCTATTAATGGATTTCTTGAGAATACTATAGGGTTGCTCTATTTGCACTAAATAGGACTGCACATAACTTGGTTGTGTACCTTTTTGTGCAATGGCAACTAAGATTTCAACTCTGATCTTGATCCCGATTCTGAAGTTGTTGCCCCGATGTCTCCGCACGTTTGCCTGCTGAGAAGGGCTCCTGCTGGCCTGGGCTCTTTTTCCACAGGATCATTCTAAGCGTGAGTCAACCTGGCTGATCTCACCGAACCCTCGCTCGCCCTCCAGCGCGACTCGCCCTCGTGCTCGATCTCAGAGCGAGCAATTTTCATTTCATCCTCATCTCCGAACGTCTGACGTAGTCCGCAGAAACAGGAACGCAGAAAAACAACAACATGCAAAAATAGACTGCGGATGAGAACACTATGTGTTGTTGTGTCTGCACAGAGTCACTGAGGCGACCATCAGAACGCAAAATCAGTGACCTAAACATGAAGACAGACAGATTTTAGTCAGCGACACAGCACGACATCCCACCAGCTACCTACCTTAGGAGCAAGGTACACCCACACTGAATCAAGTACAAGATACTTCATACTGCTCTCGACACAATATAATCGCACAACAAGTACATATCCAAATATTCAGGCACTCATTTGCTATCGATCCCTCCTCTGCCAGGACACACCTCAAAAACTGTAACCACACATTTTCCATCATTCCTGACATTCTGGCCATGGCTATCCTTACCCTGGATGGGACGCACTTCCTTCTGGAAGCTTCTCTGAGCCTAGACAGGCCGATCTCCAGTTCCCCCCAGTAGGCCCGAGCCAGCAGCTGCAACCACAGGCAGTCTGGTTCCGACAAGCATCCGTCTACGCCGGCCAGCCGAGCCCATGGACAGTGGCCAGACCACCGGCACGAGCAGCAGCCCTCGGCGTCTGGGTCGGCGTCCTTCAGGTGCGGGCAGGGCGTGAGAGGGAGCGAGACTGTGGTGCGACCCAAGGGGCACCCGTTTTCCCGGGCCGGCGCGGCATCGTCGCTTGTGCCAAGCCTGGGGGAAGAGTGACGGTGCTCTCCTCCAGGCGCTCGCCTCTCCATCTACTGCCGGGTTCCTATTTCCGACATCTTGTCCACGCCGTTCCGTCTCTTAGTGCTGCGGTTTGGACTCCGGTGTAGCGGGACGTTCCTCAGACGCGTGATGTTTCCTCTCCGCAGCAGCAGAGCGCTGTAAAGCTCCAGCCCAATGACTGATGCACCCACCCACTCGTCACACTACTCCCTCTCAAGTATGTGCTTACTCGTTCTCTCACACTCGCGCGCACACATCTGGCGGGGCGCTGTGACACCAGCGCTCTTCCCTTCCTGCCTCTTTCCCTTCCCGCCTCCCACCCTCACCCTCTCTGGACTTCAGAAGTTGAGAGTGGCCCGACATGTGGGGATGCTCAGATCTCGGCGAGCTCATCAATAATGATCGCTCTTGGGAACTCGCAATGGTTCCATCCAGGCTAAAATGGTCCGCTACTTGCTGGGATGCAAAAATGCATCCAAATGAGCTCCATCTGAAAGCGATAACAGTCGAGTTCCTTCATCTGAATGGTCACATTGTGCGGTAACACTGCTGAATTTATTTCAGGCGCTTAGAGGTAAGGACGCAGCTGTGACGGCTCGAGGAGAAGCCTCTGCTGCCAAAATATCGGTTTAATATTTCATCACACCTTCATCATAGCGGAAGCATCCGGACTCTGCCCTACTCCCGGGCCTCTTACATAACAGTGCACCACTTACCCACAGTGCACTTTCATTTTTCAGCATCAGCTGGAATTTTTTGCACCATTCTGCAACATGTCTGCCTGATCGTCAACAAAGCTCCAACCTGAGGGAACGCCGGCTTCTGTTTCGTGTCGCTGATCCACATCGTGCTAATCCAGGGGCCACTCATCCGATCCCACAATCGCACTCATCCAGATTACAACCAGATCACCATGATCTCTTCCTCAAATCGCAAAAATTCACATCACTGTTCAAATCTAGATCCTGTCCGATCAAGCAAATAAAAAATTGCGACAGCACTGAATGCCAAAAACAATTGACATTTTCATGACAAAATCTATATTTCTTTCAGCTTCGTCTGACTCCTCCAGCTAAAATACAAACACACAGTGGTATACCTCGTGTCTCCCTGATACATTCACAGGTCCAGAGCGTCTCCAACATGCTCACGACATAAACAGCTGCCTGTTTTGGTTGGAAAGATCATTTGCCCACCATGAAAACACCACAAAGAAGTCAAGCGGAATGTTCTCCGTCCGCATTGCGTTCCCTCAGTGGCTAGGCTAAGGATAGTCTGTGGCAGAGCCCTGTATGGAAGAGGATGGCAGGAATAGATGAAGACGAGACTCTTCGGGCCGCAGCAGACAAAACAAACAACAGGTCTGCTCCTGCATACACACGCTCACGGTCCAGTGTGGCCGAAACTCCATATTATTGTTAAGACTCTTGCAGTTGCATCCCAGTATTGTGGAGAGTGTCCGATGCCCCAGAAAATAAGGAGGAGAACGTTGGACAGCCCCATCCTCGGGCTGCCATGTGAGCCTGGATCATGAGGACGGCATCAACAGCTGGCAGGGGGTGTGTGTGTGATCAGACAGTGCCGTCACACAGCTGTTTACCTCCTTGGCCATGTTTCAGAGTGTTATGGCGTCGCGACCACATCATTCACACACAGGCATACACACGTGTCTGCATGTCTTTGCATCTGGAACACATGATAGCGCACACATCCCGAGGCAGGGCAGGGCAGGGCAGCGTCACGTGAGTGTGGCTCATCCTGGATTCCATGACACACGGACCCAGGAGCTACACATGGAAATGTTATACTGTAGCCATGGCAACAAACCCGGACCACAACAATGCCAACCACTGGACTTTGTGTATTTCTGTGTGCAAGTGTGTGTATGTGTATGCGCCATTTCAGAGCATGTTCCACGTGCATTCTTCAACTGGAGTAGAAGAGAAAGTGTCCGCTCACTTCCTCGGTGACGTCATGGCCGTTTGTCATGGTGAAAGCAAACAAGGACACACATGCTGCTTAGGATGTGCGGTATGTATGGATGGAGTGTGGGGTAAAGTGCTCATAAATATTGATTTAAGTTTCAAATGTTTTTTCAAATACGTGCCCTTGCCACTCGGTGGGATGGGCTGCGTGGATTGGAAGATCCAATAGGTTGAAGGTAAGGAGGATGTGGTTGGGTGTCAGTACTGGTGTGATGCAGGCTGAGGCTGATCCCAAATACTGAGAAGGTTTCTGATTAGAAATGAGAAAAGCTGTCAGAGATGCTGGAATTGGCTCAGCAGTTTGCAAGCAAAATGTCCTCAAATTTAGATTCAGGGCTTTAAAAATTAAATCTTCACTTTTGATTTCTTAATATAGCCACAATAACAGCTGATGCTTCAATTCCGATGCTGTAAATGTCCGCTGCGGGGCTCGAGCGTGGCTCCCACGTGCCGGAGTCCCAAAAAAAAAGCAGGAGTGCTTCCAGACTATGAGGAAACGGTGAGAGTTCGCAGAGACAAAGAACGCTTTTGTTTTAATCTGATGGCAGCGGACGTCACATGGAAACTTGTGACGTTTGCTGGCGTCGAGCTTCACATCGGACTACTTTCAAACTTTCGGAAGTGGTGACATGATATCCAGAGCAGCTCATCCACGCTGTCAACACAGGCTACTGTTAACTATGTTGCTATGACAACAATAAGGTGAGCAGGATCATGAGAGTGCTAGGAACTCTCACTACGCTCCTACAACTTCTCTGACGTCATTGTTTACAATCTAGACATTCTGCTGCTTGTTCCAGGTCACCTGAGTTTCTCAATGTGTTTGTATTTGCAAACTCCCGTTTCTCGCCTTCAATCTGAAGCTGAACCTTACCTCAGATGCATGTGCATGCATGCACACACTTCACCAGCTGGGCACCTGACACATCCAACCAGCATCTAAAGGACTCCTCCATTAGATTGTTGCCCTGACATCTAGTATCTCTCTCTCTCTCACACACACACACTCAGACATACACACACAGCAGCAGCAGCAGTTTGTACATCCTGACACTGAGGTGACTCCATGGGAGCATTCCATTTTACAGCCTATAACACATGTTCATGGATCCAGCAGGGTCTATCAAAGACCTCCAGGCGTGGAATAGAACCACAAACATCCAAACACCTACTCTCTCTCTCTCTTTCACACACACACACACACACAACCACATACTGTACACTCTGAGGACTCACAGATCAGATATGTGAGTGAAGAATCACCTAACTTCTCCAACTAACACCAGCAACCATCGTGACCTTGTACAGATGCCACGACCCATAAAACACATCTTGCTGGCTGAACGTCTCTGACTCAGACTCTCCAAGTCCTAGACTGTTGCTTTCTTGTTTTAAAAGCACACGTGATGACGAGCTTTCGTCCGCGTGTACTTGAAGACCTTTGAGTCGCCGTTGCGTTACTGGAAAGGCATCCAGAGGACGAGCGGAGATCTGGACCGGGACAGATCTGGTGCTGGTTAGAGAGAGGGACACACCCTTTAAATAACTAACACACACACACACACAGACACACACACACTGAGCCTGGGGCTGACCAAGAGCTGTAAATCACGCAGCTATTATGACCCGGAGAGAAAGAGAGAGCAAGAGAGATAGACAGAGGAGGAGTGGGAGAGACAAAGAGAGAGGAAAAGGGAGTTTGAGGTTTGAGTGAGGGAGGATAACATTGAAACGGAGTATTGGAGTATAGGAGCACTTGGTGAGTCATGCTTGCGGTGACTGAGTGAACTGATGCTGGCTGGAAACCACCGGGCAAACACATGGAGAGTGCAACCCCCCCCCTCCGCCCCGAAGGGCGTGTCCTTCTGACCAGCCCCCTACACCCTTGTCTAAACGAACCCCATGGAGGCGCCGCTCGCAGCACTTGACCAGAGCTAACTCTCGCTGAGCGGGCACACCCAGAAACTCTCCATGACATCACTGCGTATCCTCATGGGACAGAACTGCGGCTGTGCTTTACGCAACTCTGTCACCACACGTAAAACAAACACTGGCTTGTGCTACGACCACGCAGCATCCGTGACGGTCCTTGAAATGAGAAGTATTCTGGACATAATACAAGTCATTCTCCAGACGGCATTTGTTGACTCATCCTCCAGACAGTTCAAAAAACGCACTTTCTGGCACAGTGAAAGACCTCGAAGCTCCAACCGAACGTTCGATTGGTTTCGAATCATTCGGTGAAATGGATTCTGTGTGAAGGACATGGGACAAAAAAAACAACCACGCGAGCACACTAACAAACAGAGGGAAACAAAGAGAGTATCCATGAGAACCAGGAAGAACTCGCAGTCATATTACGCGGGTAGACAAGATAGTGATCATCTGATGGAGTCTCCTCAAGCGCGGATGCTCTCCCCACAGGAAGCTGGAGATCGTGATTGTTTCCTGTGGTGTCGGATGTGCTGTCGGTGGGCGGGTCAGCGTCCGAGTGGCAGGCCTAAACCATGAGCTCAGGCTAGGAAGGAGCTTTTGTGTTTCTCTCTCTCTCCTTTTCACACTCCCACACAACGTAAGACTTAACAGAGAGGGCACAGGGGGGAAGATCGCGAAAGAGGGGATATGAGGGGAGGAGAGGCAACACAACAGTCTCCAGGTAACAATCGTAAACACAATAAAAGCAAAACAGAACAGAGAGAACAGTGAGTGAGTGAGTGAGTGAGTGAGTGAGTGTATGCATATGTGTGTGCGTACGCGTGAGTGCGTGTATTGTGTGCACGCAATACAACACCTGCCAAGAAAATCATCGGCAGCAATATCAAAAGCTGAAGTATTTGGTGAGAGTATTGTTTACTAGGGATGTCCGATATTGGCTTTTTTGCCGATATCCGATATGCCGATATTGTCCAACTCTCAATTCACCGATACCGATATCGGCCGATACCGATATGTGCGCCGGTAAACGCTTCAGGAGCGCATAGGAACTATTTCAGTGTAACGCAAGCATTATTTTATTTTTATTGGTTTTTATTTTATCGGTTTTAAAGCCAAAAAATCCAAAACCGATATCACATTTTTATGCCAATATCGGGTCGATAATATCGGTGGGCCAATATTATCAGACATCTCTATTGTTTACTATCCTTGGAGGCAACACCCTGACCCTAAGTCTAGCCATAACCCGGCCACAGCTCCCATAAAGGAATCTGTATAACTACAATGCAATCGTACCATGGTGCGATCCTAGCCCAAACCATTACCTAACCTAACCCTAAGCCTAACCCCTATGATTACTTTCTCACAATTTAATAAGAATCCTGATCCCGAAAGCACCCATACACTTACCCCAATAAAAATTGTAATCCTTATTCTATCCCAAAAAAGGGGGGTCCAAAACCCAACAATAAGCATAACCCAATCTTAACCCAATACCCTTACCACCATATCAGTAACTTCTCTCATCACTTCCCTCATAGAATTCCTTCCAAATCATAACAATCTGCATAACCCAACCTTAATCCTGATCCCAACAGTCACAAAAATGTTAGCATAACCCAACCTGAACCCTAAATCCAACAACAAATATAACCTCACCCTTTCCCAAACGCCAAGGTGAGACTGATGGCTACTCATTGCAAAAGCTGCAAATCCTTATGGCAAAGGAAGCGGCAGACCAGAAGCGGTGTCACAGAGGGGATGGTCAGGAGTGCAGGATTGTTGATGGATGTCAATCATAATAAACACGCACAGGAGGTTTGGTTGTGATTTTAATGACATGTCTCGATGTTGAGCATCAATAGTCTTCAACACGCTCGGTAGCGCGTGAGTCTGAGAAACTCGAGTGGTGAAAGCGCACGCGCGCGTGTGTGTGTATGTGTGGAATTTGTCCAGCATGGGTCTCTGAGGACAGTGAGGCAATACAGAGAAAGAGGGAGAGGAAGACGGGGGGAGAGAGAGAGAGAGAGAGAGAAACATAGAAGACTGCATACAAATATCTCGACTATCAGCCCCTCCCATCCTCAACACTTATTGTGGACCCGCCCACCTATGAGGCCCAGCTGGAGCCTCGTGACCCGCCTGATTAAAAGCAGTTGGGGCCTTCGGTGAGATATGGCCAGAGGAATGCTGTGCCTGTGGAACAGCCCGGAATAAGTGTGTCTAAAGTGCGTGTACGACTTTGTGTCTGTGCATTACAGGCCCCCTATTATTTCACTTCGAGTTGAGAAGGCAATTTAGAGAAGAGGTGATGGACGCATCCACTAGGAACCATCGGGGACTGCAGCTGCACCTCTGCCCAGTCCCACCTCATCACATTAAGACAAACACACACACAAACACACTGCTTCGTAATGTCACAGGATTCACGACAACAACATGTTGTCAATTTACAAATAATATGAATGAGGATGATTGTAAGCATAAACTAAATAAATCCATCTTGTCCGGATCATGAACCAACATCTTTTACTGATCAAATCTCATCCATGCATCACAAGATATGAGTCAAATTAGGACAGTTTTGTAATGAAGCGTTGATGTTGACCATCTTCAATAATGAAGTTTCTAGAATAACAATACCTCCTGTTTTCAATAGGTTAGATTTTTAGTTTTGAACAGGTTAGATATTTAACCGGTGCGCCCTACATGGTTTGCATCGTCACTGACATGACGTGCATCGGGGTTGAATGATCCCGGGCCTCGCCGCTGCTGACGGAACATGATGTGTGTGTGTGTGAGGGAGTATCTGTGTGTGTGTGCCTTACCACTTAATTGAATAATGAAGCACGGAGAGAGGAGGAGGAGGAGGAGCCATAAAACGAGGACAATGCCGTCGGCCTGTCACCTGCGACTGCTGTGGTAAAAGCCGAGTTTTGCTTTACGAGCTCCGTGGCTGTCTGCCTGTCAGCGACGCATTCCTCGGCTTTCCAGCATTTTGAGATCCCACAGAGATTATTATCGCCCAACCTCGCTGTGTGGCTGCGAGGGCATGTCCTTTATTGTAGTAATACTAAAAGAGATGAGGACCAGAGCACACACATACACTCACACACACACATGAGGTGTTAAAAGGGGATTATTGTCAGTGTTGTGCACACTTACATGCACACACACACACACACAGTGACGCAACTGTATTTTGCAGGTGACAGAATTTAACCGTGCTGGAGCGTAGAGGAGACACACACTTAATCTCTACAGCAGCCAGGTCTCACGATATTTACACCTATGCACTGTGAGTGCATGGGTGTGTGTGTGTTTGTGCGTGTGTGTGGGGGGGGGGGGGTT
>OMPJ01040565.1:0-37206 GCA_900312935.1 Carapus acus
GCGCTCACCCCGGCCAACCCTCCTACTTCCCAGCATTCTGAACCCCTGGATTTATCTTCCGTCCCAGTTGAGTATCATGACCTGGCCCAGGTGTTCAGCAAGGATCAAGTGTCAGGTCTATACACCTTAACACCCTGTAAGAAAGAAGACACAAGAGAGTCAACGTCCTTTACTCTAGAGGAGAGTCAGTCAGGCCAGCACAGTTACATGCCACCTAACTACTCTGGCTTAGTCTGACTGCTCGCCTCCCTTTTATTTCCTTAGGGTGGTTCCCTAGTTACACAAAGATGCAGCTTCTAAAGGATGGGGGATACATGAGCTGCACCTCACATGTTTCCGTTGTTATACATTAACAGTCTTTATCTCATGCACATAGTCAACCCGTATTTGGCGACTTGACCATCAAGGTCTTCGAGGTCACGCTCAGGTCATGCGTGTGAACTGGTCCACCTGTCAAATTGAGGTCATACTCAGGTTACCACAGTTACTCTTCCTTTGCAGAGCACCTTATCTTATTTAGAATAATACTTCTACAAATCACTTTTAAGCATAAGAGTCACAACAACAGTCACAAAACACAGACATCAGGATTACTATACACATTCTTCTAACAACAACTAAATTGGATAATTCTCGCTTAGCCTGGCAGCACAGTCTGAGAACTTATAGAAAGGCCCTCTGTAAGGCCAGTAGCAACCTACTACTCCTCACTAATCGAGGAATAGAAATATAACCCAAGGTTCCTTTTCGCACTTTGGCCAAGCTAATTCAAAGTCATGAATCTACCGATGCATGTATTCCTGCTGATTTAAACAGCGATGACGTAATAATCTTCTTCAATGACAAAATTCTAACAATAAGAAGCAAAATTTGAGCTCTTAGTCCCACGGACATAGTTGCGCAGGATCTTGCCCAGGGCCCCCACAACCTCGTCCATCCCTAGGCTGCTTCTCCCCTATGGACTTCCCTGCACTAACCAAGATGATTAAATCAACAACCTGTATATTAAACACTGTTCCAACTGGCCTGCTCAAAGAGGTCCTTCCCTTAATGGGAACATCTGTACTTGCAATGATTAATATGCCTCTATTGGCTGGCTACGTACCGCAGTCTTTCAAAGTTGCTGTAATTAAACCTCTTCTTAAAAAACCCACCCTTGATCCAGGGGTTTTAGCTAACCACAGATTTATTTCTAACCTTCCTTTCCCTTTCCAAGATCCTGGAGAAACTTGTCGCCTAACAGTTATGCGACTACCTGCAGAGCAATAGCTTATTTGAGGAATTTCAGTCAGGTTTCATCATGCATCACTGCGCTGAGACGGCACTGGCGAAGGTCACAAATGACGTCCCAACCACTTCAGATAAAGGTCTCATTCTTTCATTCCTCTAGATCTCAGTGCCGCATTTGACACCATCGACCATCAGATCCATCTACAGGAGCTTGTAGATCTGATAGGCATCAAAGCAACCGCAAAGTAAACTTCTGGTTTAAGTCATATCTATCAGATAGGCCTCAGTTTGTATGTTATCAACGTGTCTTCTGAGCGCACCAGGGTTAGATATGGAGTTCCGCAGGGCTCTGTACTCGGACTGATTCTATTCACCTATTCACATGCTTCCTCTAGGTGGTATCATAAGAAAACACCCTATCAACTTCCATTGCTATGCTGACGATACACAACTGTATCAGTGAAACCTGCAGAAACCAACCACCTGGCTAAACCTCAAGCTTGCTCTAGGGACATAAAAACATGGACAACCCGTAACTTTCTGTTGCTCAACACAAATAAAGCTGAAGTTATTGTTGTTGGTCCAGAGCACCGTAGAAACTCCTTCTGTAATGATGTTGGTTCTTTGGATGGCTTTATCTTAGACACCATTGTGAAAAATATGGGAGTTATCTTTGATTAAGATTTGTCACTGAATGGTTAAAATAAACAAATGTCAAAAAGTGCCTTCTTTAATTCACAAAATATTGCTAAGGTTAAGGCTAAGTGTGGCGTAAAGTGTCTGATGCAGTGGTGCAAGGATGTGAATGGTTGTGTGTGTGTGTGTGTGTGTGTGTGTGTGTGTGTGTGTGTGTGTGTGTGTTGTGTTTCGTTGTTTGATTTGAGACTGTGTTATCTCTTTCCAGAATGGAGTGGGGAGAACAGGGCATGCCTGTGGTTTGTGGGGTCGAAGCTGATGTTTCTGGCTTACTTTTGGATTCGGCCAGGGAAGATGTCTCTGAGGGGGGAAAGTGTGGTCCCTATGATCTTCTCTGCTCTCCTCACCACCCGCTGCAGGTCTTTTTGGTCCTTAGCAGTGCAGCAGTATGTCAGGATGGACTCTATGGATGAACCGTGGAAGTAGACCAGCAGGGTGCAGGGGAGGTGACACTGTCTGAGCTACCTCAGAAAGTTAAGTCTCTGGTGGGCCTTTCTCAGCTGGGTAGATGTGTGGATGGTTCAGGTCAGGTCGGCTAATATGTGGACTCCAAGGACCTTGAGGCTCTCCTTTCTCTCCACCTCCTCTCCCCTAATGGAGAGGGTGGGGAGTACGGACTTAGATTCCCTGTAGTCCACGATCAGTTCTTTGGTCTTGGATGTGTCGAGGTACAGGTTGTTTTCCAGGCACCAGTCAGTCAAGTGTTAAACCTCCTCCCTGAAGGCTGACTTGTCGTTGTTCTCAATGAGCACTACAATGGTGGTGTCATCTGCAAACTTGATGATGGTGTTTGTTGGGTGGATGGGGAAGCAGTCGTGTGTGAAGAGGGAGTAGAGGAGTGGGCTGAGGATACACCCCTGTGGGGCCTCTGTGTTCAGTATGATTGTGGAGGAGGTGCGGTCTCCAATCCTGACGTGCTGTGGTCTGTTCCTGAGGAAGTCCTAAATCCAAGAGCACAGTGAGAATGCGGGGCTGCTGCTAAAATCAGTAAGAGTAGAATCCGTTAGAGTAGAATAGGGGGCAGGGCCTTTATCTATCAAGCTTCTCTACTGTGGAACCGTCCTCCAGCTTCAGTCCAGGGGGCGGACATCCTCACTACTTTCAAGGGTGTGCTAGAAACTTTCCTTTTCGATAAAGTTTACAGTTAGACAAAACTATGCGGCCAGAATGAGACAACACACTGAGCTTTTCTCTCCTCCTCTCCCTCGCCCTCCTCTCCCCCTCCGCCTCACTTGCATCCATCCCTCACCTGCATCCCTGTCTCTTAAATGCATATTACTAATTGGGCTTCTTTCCCAAAGTCTTTGTCTTGTGCTTTATTGGCAGCCAGCAGCTGGAACATGACCAGAGATGATGGACCCCCAAACATCTGGGTCCTGCTTCTACTGCTGTGCATCCCTACACCTGTCTCCGTCTCTCTCTTTCACTCTCTCTCCTTCCCTCTCTTCTCAACCCAACGAGTCAAAGCAGATGGCCGCCCACCTGTTAACCTCTCTCTCCTCTTTTCCCTGAACTTGTGAGCAAGACCCCGGGAAACTCCGCCACTTAAAGCAGGACCTTCTCCACAACCTAAAGTAGGTGTGGACGAGGCTCTGCCCTCCCTCCCAGAGGCAATCACTCCATGGTCTCACCAAATTCCAACCACACTTTTCTCTTTTCTGACCACAGCTTCTGTGCAGTGCTTGACCTGCTGGTACCAGTCAGTCAGTACCCACAGGCCAACTATGACCTGAAAGCCTACCTATTCTGCCTGATGGCAACCCTCTGTTGTACACCAGTGGGTTTGGGCATTTACGCCTGTCTTGTCCAGGCACCTTACAACCACATCTACATCGAACAAGGTCCATTCTGAGTCATCTCTCAGAATCTGTTTTAGACTATGCTAGAGGTGTGAGTTTAAGACTATCTTGATCTGAGTCCACAGCCAGGCATTCCCAGCTGACCCTCACCACTCGCTATTTCCATGGAGTGTTTCCCCACCATCTAATCTGACTCATCACCAGGTGTTGATTAGTTATTACCCAAGAGTCAAGAACATGTGGTAACAGGCCAGACAACATGATTTCTGTCTAGGCTGTCCTGGTGCCACATTCACCACTGGGAAACATTATTTTCAAACTTTGTGTATGTCGTCCCACCAACCTTTTCCAAAATAGTTACTATCGTTCCTATCGTTTGGAAGACAGCATACATCTCTCCCCCTGGCCCACAATATCTTAAGTTGCCACTAGATAGACAACACTCAAAGCGTCTCTGACCTTGAAACCAAATCAGTTTTCACCCTTCCAGTCTGAGTAGAAACAGCAAACAAATACAAGGGTTCCCTGTAGGGATGTACAATATTGGCTTTTTTGCCGATATCCGATGTGCCGATATTGTCCAACTCTCAATTTACAGATATCGATAACAGCCGATACCGATATGTGCGCCGGTAAACGCTTCAGGAGCGCAAAGGCACTATTTCAGTGCAACGCAAGCATTATTGTATTTTTATCGTTTTTTATTTTATCGGTTTTAAAGCAAATATTACATTTTTATGCTAATATCGGGCCGACGAAGTCGGTGGGCCGATATTATCGGACATCTCTGGTTCCCTGACTTTCGTCGCAATTGTGCTCCCATTATGCGACAAAAATTGAATTTCGAAGGAAGTTGGACTCACCAGTTTAAGTTGTTAGTCAGAACTAACAACTTAAATCAGCTTCCAGCCAATGCCAGTTGCACTTTTACCTCTTTCTGAACACTTACCGATGTCTTTTTAAGTGTAATACCAGGTGACTGCCTTGGCTGCCGATGCTCCCAACGCATGACACTGTATCCATCCGCAAATCTCTGCAAAAGTAATGCCTGTCATATAAGTATCTACTGTCATTCTAACGTTTGTCACTGACATTTAGATGTCTTATTTTTACACGATACCTATGTCATATTAATTTGCAGCTAACTTATCTCTTTTATTATTACTTATGTATTATTTACATCTTTTCTCTGTAATTTTTCCAGTTTAATATTGTACTGTGTATTCAACACCGACGGCAGGGAACCACGAAAACGACGTGGGTTGGGTACGACGTAACTCTAGGACTCCCAGTAGATAAGCAGGAGGAAATACAGCATGTGCATTCCAGAGTTTGGTAGTTTCTTTGAATTTGTGAAGTCTGCAAACACTAATTTCATCTTTGCCCCATCACTTGCAGTGCTGTACTCAGAGGCCAGCAATTATAAGGCAAGATGTGCCAGTGTTGTCTGATACTCATTTTTGCTGATGCACATACTGCAGTCTGCAAGTCTGATACTGAATAATTGAAAATATCACAGTGATATCAACGTCATCTCCTGTCGCCTCTCACCTATTAGAGCTGTAGAGATTGGGATTGCATGCAAAACATTAATCATGAATCTTTATCCAGTTGGATGTTCACAAGGTATATCTTAGATTGTCCATTGTCTCCACCAATTTAGTTTACTCCTGTCTCAATTTTTCAAGTCGAACAATAATATTAGTCATGTTCATAATAACAATTATACAATAACATTTATAACTTATTCAATACTTGTGCATCCTGTTCTGTGTTTGGGTCCATAATTTTGTTGTGCCATGATTCTTTGTTGTGCTGCACAATGACAATAAAAGCATTCTATTCTGTTCTATTCCTTTGAAAGAAGTCCTGCATACAGATCCTTGACAGATGGAACAATAAAAAATTCCCTCTAATCTTAACGAGTGTACACTGAAAAACCCCGGTTCCATTTGTTGAGATAATTGCAGAGTGTATACCGTTTATCTTATGGGCACATGATATTTCTAACATCTGGAGACTCACTAGCGTGGACCACAGCACACCCTGAATTGAAAATCAAATCCCTGTTCAGCACGGAGCTGGGAAGCCGCTGTGAGATTCTGATGAACTGGTTAAGCTGCAATCACAACAGCAGGCAATGGGGAGAGAGATGCCAGCAGTTTAGACAACAATTTGGCTATTGCTGTGGCTAGTGCAGCTGGGGTCCATTTTAATGCAGTAATTGATTGATTCTGCCCTTCACTAGTGGAATCAGAATTAAAACTCAAATTATAATCATTAGGATGCCACCAACAGTAATTGCTGCATCAATTACACATCAGAGATTTGTTTTTTCATTGTAAATTTGCACTGCCATTAGTCAATTTCATCAGCTGTGTTCATCAAGGTCTTCTCTTTTGTTAACGGTGCACCCACAATTTGACATGCCACCACAATTTCTTCTCTTTTTTTTTAATTTTCTTTTTTTTTTATTCAGACTAAACCTTTCCCTGGCAGAGACAGAGTTTTTTGTTGATAGCACAATTCAAAGTACTTTGTTTATTTGTTTTTTTTGTATCAGTTTTCATTCAGTTATTATCCGAAAGAGTCAAGCTGTGATGTATACACCCACCTAAGCTGTTGGTCATTAAGGGAAGAATGATATTGTTTCCTATTTACATGAAATAAAAACACTTAATCGTCATTAGCCGAATATCCTTTGTTGCAATGATATGGATCATTCATCCTCAGGCATGCCTGTCTCACTCTCAACCATATCAAATAAAGTTTACATAATAATTGCTATCTATTGTAATTGCACGAAATTGGAGACAGTTGCATCACTCCTTGCCACAAGAGTGTAAATGCATGATTCCTTCTCAAATTTTCAGTCTATTCTTTCTGTTGAACAATTTCATGGTAATTCACTTGAGCAGCTTACGGGACACACACATAGCATTTCTTTAAGTAACATCAGGCTTTATTACAGAATACAAGTTATTGTTAAATGTGCATTCGACCGAGCTACAGTCACAGAACTGCATACATCAGATCCTATTTGTCTCTCCTTGGGAGGTGGCAGGTTTACAGTAAATACCTTCTGTCCTCCTAATTTCCTAATGATGGCAATAATGATGGAGAATTGCTCAGTCATTAGCAACAACAGACTTTGTGCATCACTCTGTCAGCTACATCTCTCCCAGGCCCACAATGAGAAGTGATGGGGCCCAGCTGTTACCCACACCCTCACTCCAAACTGTTCCTGTCTATGCCATGGAAGGAAACAGAGAGACTGATGCAGAGAGGACATTAGAGGACATTAGCATCACTCTGTTTCTTACATTACTCAAATTGACCAAGGTATGTCAATGCAGTTGCATCTAAACATTACTGTCAATCACCACTGCAAACATGCAGGTGCATGGGGTCCAGTAAGGGCCATCAAGTCTCTTCAGTCTCAAAGCAGGAATTGTCTCAACATCTTTGGCCAAGAGTGTCACAATATGCTGGTAAGTGTTAGCCTCTCACGAGGCTGTACTTTGTTACCTATCTGGCAGGTGGCATCCATGTACAAATTATCACAATGAGGGTGGAGGAGGGTTGCAGTGTCGCAGCCAGAGGATTGAACGGCTGCTATTTGCAGGTCACGTTGTCGTAATGGCGGTGCTGGTTTGTAGCCTCCAGAAATCACTGTATGGCTGGCCTGCCAAGTGTGACGTAACAGTAATGAAGGTCAGTGCCTCTGAATTTGTCTTACTGTCAGCTACAGGTAAGGAGTTAGTCATTACCCCATAGAGTGTGTGTAGCTTGAGGTCATGTTCTCAGGGCTGGGGTCAATGGAACATAAGACTGCCCGGAAAATCAGAGCAGTAGGAGAGCAATTGCAATCTCTCTATCCTGCCTTTGTGCTGTGAGGGCAGCTGAGTCAGAAGGTAAAACCTTTGATAAGATTTAGGTGTGAGGAGCAGTCATCCAGGAGGGTGTTAGAGTGAAGGAGCTTTTTGTCCATATACTATAAGGAGTCAATTGAGGTGGTTTTGGCCTGATGGCCCTCCACTTGCAGTATTGTGATCCCTCCTGAGTGGGTTTTTTTTTATGCTCAATCAGTCAGGAGGATGCTGAGGATCAGGTACAGCGACAATATCTTTATCCTTTATCCTGAGTTGCTTCTATAAGATAAGATGGAGTACTGAATGGTGAGGGTAAGTGACAGCTGAATATTTATGTGAAAAGACTAAAAGATAAGAGGGGAACAGTCACTTACTTTTCATCTCCAGCTGGGATAAACCATTTTTTCAGTCTCTCTTTTTTTAAATTCAGATGATGATCTTTTTTCATTGCTTTGAAGGTAATAATTCTATTATCATATCATGCAGAAATACACAAACCTTCCTCTTTCGAACTGATCATTTTCAATGCTAACAGCAGTAGTCAAGATTTACAATGTCTGTGCAGCAAAAAATTTCAGAAGACAAAACAAATATATTGTAATCAGCTCATTCTTGTATAAAGGTTATAATTCAAATTTACACATTCTTAGTAGAAAATACTTGAAAAAACTTGAATTTTTTGTTTCTAAAACAAGAGATTATGCATAAATGAAACATACAAACCAGATTTACCTGTGATATTTTTCCAAAGAGAAACTGGTGATTCACTCGTGATGGCACACATCACCTTTTCAGGTCAACCAAGTGTGTATCTCAGATAAATACTTAGATACACACAGATACATTACAGATCTGTGCCTCCCTCCCAATTGTGGATGAAATATCACTCAATACTTAAAGGTGCAATAAAACCATCCATTCAGTCACAACAGATATATGTGTTAAATTTTCTGGCGACAGCCGTATCCGACTCAAACTGCAAATTGTCTGATTTGCTGAGAAGGACAGCAATTCACATTTTCCATCCACCCGTATAATAATTTAAATCAAAAACCTCTAGATGGTTCCTTTAACTCTTTAAGTATTTCAAAATCTGATCCTTAAATTGGCTCCTCTTGTACATGGAAACACAAGCAGTACAGCCATAAAAACAATTGCAGCAGTTCAGACGGTTTTTAAAATCTTACACAGCCCTTTTGTATTGTCTTCCAGCTCAGCAGGACGTCACGGCAACCTTCTCCCTAACTGCTACAATAACTCTGGAGCTGACAGGTAGTCGGACAGATGATCAGAGACTCCTTCATGGTGTGGTGCAACTGCACTCATTACACAATGACAAGTGAATCAAGCCTTTAATTCTACCTACAGGTGCAGTAACTTGTGCCACATCAACCTTTGAATCCTCGAAATTAGCCATGCTTAGTGGATTGGGACAATTAGGCCAATGACACGCTGGAACACTCAAAGTGATGCTGTTCCCTATTCAATGCAATACTCTTGTTTTGGCTTTATGCCAATCCATACACCTCCCTGACATACGGACCAGGGTAGTCAGGTGTACAGGAGATCAGATAAGGTGACAGTCACACAAGGACGATTGGTGACTTGTGTGAATGAGGCCATGAGATAGAATAGAGGCCAGGCTGGTCTGAGCTAAACCAATAACCATGCCACACAGTGCTCAGAGAGTACTGTATGGATCATGGTGAGGCTATGTATGTTTCATGTCAATAAAAGAATGGTCATGTATAATGTCAATCTCTGTATTAAGTTTGTCTTAAATATTGACTGCCTTCATCCAAGCAGCAACAGTTATTTTTGACTTTGACGTTTGGATTATGACCAATTAATGCATTGTGCTTATGTTGACCTCCTCCATCTCATTACCCCTGTGTCCCTTCCGTGTAACTGGTGGCAATCCCTTTTTCGTCTTGCATGCACATTAACAGCAAAAGTATACTTCTGATTTCTGATGACCATAATGGGTGAAATGAGCGTTTGCATACAAGTTCATTACTGTTGTTGACATCTTGAAGTAGATGTGCTGAAATGGAAAACATATTTCAAGGGTGGATGAATTTTGTCCGATCACAACTTGGGTTTATTAATGTAAAACAGTGGTGATTATCATGTGTAATGTAAAAAAAATAATCATTTTAATTGAACATTGCTTTGACACATTACTTTATCTCTTTATGTATTTGTAATATGAATATTGAGGCATATACCTACATGAAATAAAAAAAAATGGCTTTGTCACATTTAGCAAACGGGTCTTTTCCATATGTAGTCGTCACGTAAAAATGGTGAAGGGTGATCTGCTGTTGCGAACCATGACAGGAGTTGCCACAGGAAGAAGAGGTCCTCACATGAAAAGACAGACAAGTGCAAGGTGCAGGTATACAAAACTATAAAAGACAGTTGCCCAGTGCCTAACAAAGCAAAGTTCAGTGACTGCACAACAGTACATAAAATGCATAAATACGACAATCATCATACAGTTAAATTGCAGTGCCATGTGCAGACATTACAGTGAGGTGCCTACACAGTCAGTATTACAGAGCTGCAAAAAGTAAACAAAGCAAGTTCTGATTGTTATCAAATGATACCCTTGAGGATACATTTCAGGTTATACCCATACAGGTAATATCTACTAACTTACTTAATACGTAAGTGTGCTGACAAGACCGCGTCGTAGTATCCAGGCCTTAGATAAGCAAACTGAGATAGGTACGAGGGTACTTGATTGATCAATTTGGAAGACTCCCCTCAGGAAATTTTGATGATTTGCGATCAATCCCATTCTCATACTTATTGCTGTTCCTTAATCTTCTGCACTGCAGGAGGACTATGAATCCCCTGAGTAGCAGAAATAAAGCATTTCCACCACTAATTCTCACTGTTATCGTTTAATATAAGATTGCTATTTTTCCTTAGTTGGCGGGCAGCCAAAAGGTCTGGACCCTGCCCCTGATGCACATGCCATGTTTATATTTACACATATCTGCATACACTTAATATATGATAAACTCAACTGTAACCTAGTCACCGTCATGGAGTACTGCTGTGCATCTACCTGAATACCCCCAATTCAATGAGATCTGTATACCGGGTAGATGCATAGGTGACAGGGACAACTTGAAATGAGAGACTGAAAATTCCAGTGGACCATATTGGTTTCCTGCACACACAGTAACACCCCTCAAAGCAAGTATTAGAGAGACAACTTTTATTTAAACCCTGTAGAAAAATTACAAATTCACTATTTCATTTTGGACGATAGGGCTCTGTGGACTGAGTTGCGTCCCTGGCAGGTTGGGTTTGGGTGCATTGCTCAAGGGCACCGCAGCTGGCTGCCCACCTCATACTCTTGGTCCACCGAGGATTTTAGCCCTCCAGTTCCCATTTGAAGTCCTTACAGGATGAGCCACCGCCACCCTAAATTGGTGTTGCCATTTCACAAAGATTCACAAACATGGTGAATGCCCCTCTCAATGTTTTACCTCAAAGTTTAATGTGAGAAGCACTGTCCAGTATCATGTTTGCTGGCTTAAATTAACCAATATCCAACAACCACAATTTTTGGGAGATGAAGTCTGGGGATTTCACTCGACCTTTCAGCCAAATGCCAGCCTATTTGAGATGTGCAAGCAAAATAAGATTTGATCATCTGATTGCTTTTTGATCTTTGCCAGGCCAGTTAAAAACAACAAATAACTATTACAAGCAATGTGTAAGATGCTGTGGCAGAGGGTAATGACAGAAATCGTTGATATTGAAATAATCCGGCTATGTGTTGCTCAGTGCTTTCAAAGACACCCTCTATTAATGAGGAGGATGGCCTTCCACTTCTCTGCATTTCCGAAGTAAATATTGCTCCGGTAAAATGAACAAGCTCTTGCTGTTAATAAGGGTTCAAATTCGCAGTGACATTTGCCATTAGCTCCATGCTGAATATTAGTCGAGACAAAAGCGGAGGAAAAAGCTCAAATCATTCCCAATTAACAGAGGCATCAAACAGTGAAAATCCTAGCAGGCGATTTCACGGCGATGCACAGAGAAAGGTCAGGCTCCAATAGAAGGAGAAAACGTTACACTATTTATCAGAACTAATGAGCAATTTTGTTCGACCAAATAGATGCATCTACAGAATAAAAAAACTGTAACTGCTTTGTATGTATGACAGAGGGATGCATGCGAAGGAAATATCAACATGCTTAACAAAACTGTCATTGTCTCTGTACTGATACCATCTGACAAAGGAGGACAGGTCATAGACTGGACAGGTTTACTACAACTAAGGAAAAAGTCCCTTCTTTGAAGATTAAAGAAGGGTTTGCCTTGAATTGTTATATTGACATCTTACCCTTACAGAGGAGACAGTGGAGGGGCCCTTTTAACGAAAAAATACCTCCAAGGAATCAATTTCCCCATAATAAAGCATGTTTATCACTATATTGTGTTCTTTATACCTCATTTCATAATGCTAAAGAGCACAGAGATCAACTCTTAGTGTTTCCAGAGAGCTGCAACATCATTATGTTAATTGAGGCACTGATTTACTTACTAAATTACTATATAGTCAGACTCCTTTGTGTTTGTGTTTGTGTGTGTGTTTGTGTGTGTGCGATGGATTTATTGCAGTCAATGCTTGTCTGTTAGTCACACAGATAAGGCTCAGTTTTTCTTAAATTCAGAAACAATCTAACTGGATGTCCACATATCTCAGCAAGCAGCCTTAAGGCAACCTGACTGATGTGAGACATTTCCAATATCTGTTAAAAAAAGGAGAAGAAACAATAGAATGAGGAGGCATTTTCAATTTTTTCTTACGAAACTTTAGATTCACTTGTTTTTCAAGCACCTTTGTGTGCAGCTCATAAACTGAGATAGTCTGGAATAGATTTACATTGGTGTTCTTTGTCCAGTTTGTCTATTTTGCTGTTGATGTGTATGCCAAGGCATTCTTATCCTGAATGTAGAAATGGGTCATTAGTTCCCTCGTCTTTTCATTTGCCTTTGTCATGTTGAGCAGTAAGTTGTTAATTCAAACAATGTCATAAAGTTCTCAATGGAAGCCCTGCACTCACTCCATTACTACTACTGTGGAATAGCTGAAGTCAGAATATTGTGGGCAGATCATTGTGCATGCTGGTGGAAGGACCGAAAGAGGCAATTTAGCATCAAAATAGCTTTTTAAAAGATGTTTTGATGAAAGAGGGAGGTCTTGCACCCTTGTGGCAGCAGAAAAGAATTGGAATGCAACATTACATGGCCATTGCTTCATATGGCAGTGAAGAGGACCAGCATGTAAATTGAATTGAAATAATCACATCTACAAACAACTTCACTAAAGCATCATATGTGAGAAAGTGGATATAAATATGAAGTATGGACTGAATGTGGGATTGGATTTGTGCTGTATTGTCTTTTTCTGTTTTGTGTTGTATGCTGTTGTCAGTCTGAATCACAGCACTACACAAAACAGGCAAGTTACCCCACCCAATACTTACTCATCACAGAGAGGGACTAATCCAGGCTGGACAAACTGATCAGGTGGGCCGGCTCTGTGGTTGGCATGGGGGTGGGCACGGTGGCGTCAGTGGCAAAAAAAGAGGACCCTTGACAAACTGCTGGTCATTGTGGACAATGCCAGCCACCCTCTGCACACCATCAACAGCAAGAGGGGCCTGTTCAGCTGCCACACCCCAACTGCAAGACCAACAGACCTAAGAATTCTTTTGTTATGTTGGGCATGAAATTGTGCAATTCCTCATCTTGGGCGGGGAAGGGAGGAACAAGGGTTTTGGGAAGGGAAGAGATGGTTGTAACTAGAGATGTCCGATAATATCGATATTATCAACCCGACATTAGCATAAAAATGTAATATCGGTATCAGATTTTTTTTGCTTTAAAACCGATAATATGAAAACCAATTAAAATAAAATAATGCGTGCGTTACACCGAAATAGTGCCTATGCGCTCCTGAAGCGGCGCACATATCGGTACCGGCTGATATCGGTATCGGTAAATTGAGAGTTGGACAATATCGGCATATCGGATATCGGCAAAAAAGCCAATATCGGACATCACTAGTTGTAACGGAAGAGGAGTGCATTACAGGATAACGTGTCTTTGTACACTGACTGCACTTTACACACAGCTCTTCACATTCACAACATCCTCCCCTGCAACACACAATATTCTATCCTTACGAACAATGCAACACATTTCCACCCCCTGTTCCACAATACGCCCCCTCTGCCCCCTTCCGTATTACTCTGAACTGCTGGGGCTCTTAATTTCCTGGATTGCAAGATCAACGGATCAGCCCTTTGGTGCATAGCGGTCACTACAGGGGACAACACTAAAAAGTGACTTTCTCCTCAATGCATTGGCTTCAATGGTTGAACTGCATATCAGCTAGAAGAGTGCTCTCTGCTGCTACAGTCCATTGAGGTCAACTCAGTGGCCAGTCGGTGTAACTGTGAGTAGATTTAATTTGAATCCAAGATGGCTAATAAACAGCCACCTATACCGACCACTGCTGACATCCCCTGTCAATCCTTTGATGCAACAAGCACCCTGCAAGTTAGAAAAATATGATGATATACAGACACATCTAGTGAAGGCTATTATCTGTTTGAATGTGAAATTGACATGAAATGTCCAGTATGTAGAAGATTATGATTAACCATGTGTCCCATGAAGTGGACATCATTAATCACGCAGTAAATTCATTAACACAAGTTATTTAAGTGCCTCACCATTTCTGTGATTGTTTTGGTCATAAGTCAGTGTATAATTGTTGTATTTCTATGCTTTTCATTTGAAATTTAAATCAAACTTCAAATGCAGTAAAGCATAAAGCAGTCTATAAAATAGTCCAGGAAATTCTGTCAAGCTCCTGTAATGATTAGTGTCGTGACAACAGTGACGACGAGTGGCTGGCAGAGAAGACCAGAGACATCGAAGCAGAGGATAATGGAGATACAGACAGTCTGAAAACAGGATGCAGAGGATGGTCAGCTTGATTCGTAAGCTGTGGAGGATGGGCATATGGCACCTGACCATACTCAAATCTGAAAAACAATATCTGGAATATCCAAGACAATGACTTTGATACAGACTTGCCTCCTTTTCTAGGAGAGTGGAAACTGAATGGTGTAACCCATCTGAGTACTTAGCCTGTCCAGGAAGTTTAAAGGGTGTAGTGGCAAGTTTCCCAACCGGGTCGTGCACTACACTGCCCCTACAGTGGAGGAGTAGAAAAGGAACAGCCTGGCATTTAAACAGGTGTATGGCATAACCCGCTTTCTTTTGGCCACATGTGAGAGTTGACAGCCCTGATAACAACTTGTGAGCAGAATTAGTCACAAAAAGTGCCCCATTTTAAGTGACAGAATCCACGTCTTCTGAGAATCCGAAATTGTGGTTAACAGGAACATAGGTATGGTGAGAGAAGTGTTCACTCATTCATGAGAATATAATGTACCAGTAGGTTAAAGGATTAACACACCTGTTCCTTTGGGTTGTTAGATGTGAATGGAATTTACTGTATTACGACGGTATTGGATGCAAAGCAATTTCTTTTCAGTGAGGAGATATTTTGCATTTGAATGCAAGACTAAGTTTTGTTTCATTCATTCTTTTTTAGAGTTTGCCTTTCATAAACAAATGATGACAAACCCTCTGACCTTATTTGATATAGGTCAGGTTTCTTGAAAAGGTTAGGCTTTGATTCCTGGGATAATGATGGTGAGCTACAGTCAAGTAGAAATGGACCATACCAAGGAACAAATTGCAGATAGACTACAGTTTGAACGGTCTTCCAACTCAGCAACCACCGCACCATACAGGAGTGGTAGGAATTAAGTGACTGAAACCGAGGGAAATCTTGAACTTTGAAATTGAATTAACAGATTGGCCGAGGAGGATTGTTGTTGTTTCAATACCCGGGTCGGATTTGTTTTTATTTTCTATGAATGGTTAAGAAGGTATTAGTGTTTTGCTTATTGTAGTATTGTCCTATTGCTTATTCAATGTTATCTAATTAAAAGGGAGTTAAACTGCAACCAATTGTGCCGTGGTCGAATTTACTCTGGTCAAACGATGTCTGGCTCCATCGTAGATCCTTTAATCTTCTGATCATTACCCTTTGCCAAATGCCATGTCTGTAAACAGATATGAGCAAGTCCTGAGATACCTGAGATCTTGAACAAGGGTCTGTATATTTACAATAGAACGCAGGTAAATTCATTCATATGGTTAGTTCACAATGTTTCATGTTTGGTGCTCAGGCATATGTAGTCCACTGGATTGGACATGTCTACAACTTTATGAAAAAAAATTTTTTTTTTGAAAAAAAATGTGAACTTTTTTTTCATGCCCTTAGAGGAATAAGAACACTTCAGAAAAAAATGTGACCCAAGCTCTTATAGTTAATGCACTAGAGGGTTGATTAAGAACCTACCCACCTATCTGATGCAGTGCATATTGACAAAATGAAGCTTTACTGATGTCTTCTTGCGTGCATCAGAAAAAAGGGCAGGCTGGGCTTGACTTAAATGTCATTCCTTCATTCTGATGTTGGAAAACTGGGATGTACTGTCATTTGAGGTGTGCATGTGTGCGTGCATGGTGGCAGGGGGTGCAAGGGGTATGATTTGGAGGATGTATGATAATGGCCTGAATTGAAAAGAGACACCTTTTCATTTTGGACAGACCCTCTACCCAGCGGCTGGCTGGCCATAAGGCTGGGTGGGGCCTGAGGATAAAGGCAGCAGAAGGGAAAGGAGGCAGACAGCTGGCGGACTCTACCCCAATATGTTTCCATGAAAGAGGCGAGGAAATTTCTGAGGACACAATGCCCAAATGATACGCTTCGCAGCAGAGGAAGGATTAAAATAAAATTGGTTAACATCTTGCCCGTTTCACCCTATGATGCACACTTCAGCCTGGCAGGGGCATGGGGGTTGGGGGGTTCAAGTTGTATGGGGAAAAATGGGCATTCATATTGGAACAACCCATTTTTTTGAACAACCATTTGAGAATGCCCCTTTCCTTCTTCTAAAGCTCATTCTGTACACAGATGTGCTAATGTGTGGAGCCACATCAATTCATCTCTCCTCATGTCGCCATCACTCTGCATGCACATAATGTCTCACAGTCATTGAATATTGTGAATCTAAACTACAAATGATTAACACCCTATATTACTGTAGTGAAAGGGGCATTGATGAGATGTGAAATAAAATAACTAATGTCATGAAAATTGTTTAGATGTGAGCGAGAGGAGGTACCAGCGTAATCAGTCATTGCCAATGTACACCTATCTATGCCAGACAACAAAACAATGTCCTCCCAGGCATCCTTACTCAGACATGCTGTGAGTAACAAAGATGAAAAATAAATGCAGCTATATTTACATTTATGCGTTGTTTACTTGCTCAGCATTGTTAATTGCTGTATGCTTTGGCCTTGGTTGACTCAGTTTTGGCTGAGATACAAAGCATCCCAAAAAACCTCAACAAAATTACTACAAACTTTAGTTTTGATGGTGTTCGCAGTAATGGGTACTCTTTCAAAACATTTGGAGGTTTATATCAAGTTTCCGTCTTTGTCAAACTTTTTACACAAATATGTCTGGGAAGAGAATCCCGCTGAGGTACCCAAGGAATGCAAGCAACCAATCTGTAAAATACATCACACTAGTACATCACATAATTCAACCAATTTCAAGAGTTTATCTATGTGTGCGCAACCTACAGTGTGCAAATATCCTCATAATTGTATTGCAATTTTGTCCAGATTAACTGGCTTTGATCAGCTTTGATTTGTGTGTTACTAAGGGTAGTCTTTAAAACTCTGTGGCCATCTTGGTGTTTAAGTTCAAATGTCCAATAGATCAATGCATCAGTATGTGCCTACCTACCAACCTATCACACCATGGCGTAGGGAAATATCAAAGTTAGTTTGCAACTGCTGCCTACTGCTCCTCTGGGATAGGATAACCAGATAGTTACCAGATAGATAGCACCAGATAGTAATCTCGCCTAGGGCACTAAATTAGGTAGAGCCGGCCCTGGCCATGTGTCAAAAGGAACAAACATAAATGCAACAAAGCCAGAACACAGATAGGTTTCAATCTGGCCCAGCACTTTGCGCATCACCTAACTAATGGGGGAGCAGAGGTTAGCGAAAGACGGCACTCTTGAGGCAAATTTGGGTAAATTTTGCGTTTGGCCTTTGACAAAATTCAGCCAAGATACAGTGTTGTTATGGCTTATGGTGTTGCCCCTGATCCCGATGTACAAGAGGATATGCAAAACAAACAAAATGTAACTTCTGTCTTTAAATTCCGGACGCTGTTGCGATGCATAAGGCTGGGTAATACAATCAAATGAACTCTAGAGAGTAGGACACCAGGTGGTAAACGAGGAGAAATCTTTTCAAAATAAAACAGAAAGTACTCAGGGATCGTTAGGAAATTACATTCATACTTTGTCATTGCACATGTTCTGTCTAAGAAATTGCACAGTAGACGTTTTTTGCATAATAAATAAAGGGGATGGCTGTGTGACGCTGTCTTTGAATCTGTTTGCTCTCTTTTTTACTGTCCTCTAACATGTTCTTGGTGGTAGAAGTTCAAATTGTGTGTTTCCATAGTGTGTAGCGTCTTGTTGAGGTGTCTTTTTGCTTTTTTGAGGCAGCAGGGACTATGTATTTATTGTATTTATTTATTGGGGAGGGCAGCTTTTCTATATTCAGGAAAAAGAAGGAATGAGAGCTGACAATGAGAGCTGCTTCCCCTAGCCTCTAACGTGAAAACTCAACATGAACAAGTCTCCAGTCCATCACAGGCCGAAAATACAGGAACATTCACACTCGCAATCTCACTCTACGGTAGGCAGGCCTGTGGTCCCTTTATAAAACCTGGAAAATCGGATGGGGACAAAGTATTTTGTTGTTGGTTGCATTTGCTCATCGTTCAAGCAATTGAGGCTTTCTCTAAGGAGGAGGCTAGTTCATCAATAGCTAAGTTGCACACATTATGATTGGAAAACTAAAGGAAACAGGATTGATTCTTGGCTACTTTTACACCATTGAATCTGACCTTTCGTCACAGTGAGAAGAGCCCCAATTTTAGTCACACAGGTAGGAATGGCTCAGGTTAAAGGTCAGGATTCCCGGCGTCGAGGGCTAGTCATCGAGGAAGTGCGTCGACAAGAGCAGGCAGCAAAGGTGTCTAAAGCCGTCTCCCAGGCCAAACAGGGGCAGGGGATGAAATGGGAGGGTGCTGAGAAGAGGAGGTTCTCCTGCAAAGAGTTGAGGAGCATGGAGGGATAGGTCAGCTTTATCTTGTGGGCTACACACGATGCCATGTCATCCTCCAGTAAGACCCCACGTGCATCCTCTGTTCATTTCCAGCAAACCCAAAGCATACTCTAGTTGGCTGCAAGACAAGCCTGACGCATAGCCGTTCCACCTGGCAGCACAATGGTTATGAAGTGCCTGGCAGCTGCTCTGGAGACCGGACATTCAACCATTAATGCCATACCTCCGCTATTGATTCCTACATCAGCGGGAGTGTTTGTCTGTGAAGGAGGAATGATAACCAAGGCCAGCAAGACCAGTCGTTGGCTCTGGGTGAAGAGCCAGGACACCTCCTGGTCCCCGGAATAGCACTTTTGGCCCAACTCATCACCACAACAGAGGACACAAGGGGGCCAAAGGCAGAGGGGGGAATTTATAGTACTATGAAAATAACCAGGGTTACACTCTCCCCATCTTGACTGCATGAGTCCCTGCATGCACACCTGCCCCTACAGGTACAGATACCAGCGACTTTTAAATAAAGAACACAGTCATTCAAGTGCTTGTGGGCCACGTACATTGGCACAGCATGCCGCATAGGGCCCGCGAGCCTTGAATTTGAAACCTCTGGTATATCAAGAGTCATTCAAGCGCTCATGGGCCACATACAACGACGCAACGAGCCACATTTGGCCCGCAGGCCGGAAATCAACACTTGTGGTATACTGACACAGTCATTCAAGTGCTTGCAGGCCAGATAAAATGACGCTGCAAGTTTGACACATTTGTTGCAAAACATAGTGCAGTTGCTGTCTTGCAGAGGAAAGGAAAGGCCTGCTGCATCATCTCAGACATTTATTCTGGGAAACTTTGTTTTTACCCAAAAGTATTTTTCATAATTTCTACATGTGGAATAGTTTTCCATGATGGAAGGATTCAGGGTAGGGATGAGGCTACATCAGTGATCAACTCTGAGCCGCCTCTTGTTTGCAGTGGTGATGAATCAGATATGACTCGCCATTGACATTGATAAGTGCAGATGAAATTGCCATCTGTAGCCAGCGGAGGATGCAGATGATTACCTGGAGAAGTGGCGGTTTGTATTGGAGAGCAGAGAAATCAAAATCAGCTGTACATTACATACATGTAATATTCAGGGTATGGGGATGGTTGGGCTGAGTGTAAGTGAATGTTTTTGAACAAGACCTTGCCAGGAACTTTTCCATTTTAAATTGGCACTGACCATCTGCATATCAGTACATTTATAATTATGCAAATATTGCGAAAAACTATGTACATATACAGCTCAAACACAATTGGAAAATGCCAAAGCAATTTTCTATTTCTTTCGCTGTGTCAAATTCTACTAAAAAGCAAGTGCCGTATTTGCCAGACAAAAAGTAGCAACTTTCTACATAGTTTTGCCGAGGATGCGACTTATTCTAAGCTGCGAGGTATACGTGAAAATATAAAAATAAATAATTTCACGTGTTTGTCATTGTTACACTAACAACCGTGCAACTGCACTCTGGTGTTGTGTATTAGCATCTACTAACACCTCCTGTGCCACTAAATTTCCAACGTTATGGAAATGTAAAGCAATTACGGAAATTAAAGTGCCACTTCCTCTTCGGCACAGTAGGAAAAGCAGCGCTACAGTAATGGGCAGCGTTGTTCAGAAGCAACACTGCAACCAGATAATTCAATGGATTCAGTGATTTGGAGTGAGACTGAGGTTTTGGTGAACTTGTTTTCTTATTTTTTGTCTGTATACTTGTTTTAGCTATCTGAATAATTACCAGATATGTCATTTCATTGTCCATGCTTCATGTTGCTGAATAACATCAGCATGCTACGTTAGCGTGCTGTACGCCAATGCAGCTTGTTTATCTCAATTCTATTATTATTGTAACGTGTCGTTTTGGAAGAAATGGCTGTTCATGGTCACAGATTTTGTAAACTTAATTTCCCCCAAAAATGCAACTTATGTGGCTTATGGATATGTTTTTCTTCATTTTTATGCATTTTTTTGGTTGGAGCGATTTTTACTCCGGAGCTACTTATACTCCAGAAAATATGGCATGTGATGATTGAACATTCAGAACTGATCAAATTGCGAGCCTGAACAATAGTATCCATTAATAGCATTCATAACGATAACATGTAAGCAAGCGTATGCATAGAAAAATGAATGAAAAAAAAAAAAAATCCATCTCCATTATTTGTATCCTCCTCCATCATTACCAAGATAAATCACAAGTTCAGATAACCCCTCCCCCATGCTTCAGAATACAGACAATAATTTTGAAGAATTGTACAGATATTTTTACGTCTTGTCCATTGACTGGATTTACAGTACACATGCTTCGCTGCATGGACAAATCATCACAATCAAGGGTCCATGGAAATGAATTTGACAAAATAGACAGATTTGCTTTCCTAAACTGTTTATTAAAGAACCCAATCTAAGGTGTAATCCTAATATACTGTCGGAGGGGATTTTAGATGTACATGCAGAGCATAATTCCATGTGGCCAAGGTCATGAATTGAGGGATAAACAGAAAGGTTTCTGTCATTTCTAAAATAACACAATAGCACATTTCATTAAAAAGATGAACAGGCCATGTTGGATAGAATATTTTGTTATAATCTACTCATACCTTACCCACATGTAGCAACTGTATTATTGCTCCTCTAAATTGCAGAAGTTACAACAGCAGATCAGCAGATGCAGTCAAATCTGATCTGTGACATGTATTGCAGTCTGGGGACACCGTCTTTCTATCTGTAAATTGACCATATACTGCTCCCAATGCAGGACTGCTGTGTGTACATGTATGAACTATACTATATGACATAAATCTATCTGTAACAATATAACAGTTAATTGACCTGTTTCATGAAAGTTTTCTTCTTGCCTTGTTTGTTGACAGATTGTTGTTGGAAATGATATGTCCATCAAGGAAGGAGAAAATCAGCAGCTGAGACAGCTCTCCAATGAGGGGGACGTAACCAGCCTACATACGGAAAGATCCCATACTGGTGTACATTGAAATAAAATATCTTATCTGATTCCTCTCATCAAAATTCTTTGAAGAATGATGATTTGCACTGCTGTTGTTCCTTGTTGGCTTGGGGTTTCGGCCAATTGTTATAATTAGTCACCTGTCCGGCTGAGCACAAAGCTTGTTGCCTATTAAATCTTTGTAACAAGGAAATGGTCAGAAAATGCCTTCAAAATAAAATTTCAATCATCTCTGTGTTATCATTCCCTGAATACCAAAAATACACAGGTGACGTAGCTTTACAACAAAATAACATTTTTTATAGGTACTGCAGATCTTCAGGCAAAAGGAGGCATGATTGTTTCCACAATCATGCCTCTGTTAAGAGGTCATGGTTCCAGAGGAAGATAGCGAGAGAACACCTGCCAATGGGAGGAATACAGCAACCACTGCAGAGATTTTGTATGTACAAGCAAAGAGGTCTGCCCTCCAAGCTTTTACCATTTCTGACAAAATGAAAAAGCACTTTTGAAAAGCACTCCACAGTTAAGTAGATTTTGATGTGAAAGGCGTGTAGGTTGTTCCTCATTTTCACCAACAGCCTGTATAACAAGTCATACAGATTTAAATGTCTCTCTTCATAGTATGGTCAACTGACAAGCATATGTCACACATGGAGACAAAAGCATGAATTTGCTTATTTATCCTTTTATCATGTTCATATTCTCTTGCTCGCCTGAGACATCCTTTTACTCTGAGATGAGGAGAGTGGGTATGGTGACTGATGACTGCACTCAGACTCCACTCTGACTGCATCTGGTAATGCTGTCCTGGTAACTTAGTTCATCCTGGAGCAGTGTTTAGCACTGAATGTGTGTTGGTGCACATCTCTTGTTCTGTGGCCATTCCAACAAAATAACATTTGTCACTCTTTGTAACTTTGTATTCTTTTCTGTTGCTGATCTAATCATGCCCGATGTTGCCACAGAGATTGACAAGTAGTTGCCCATGTTAAGCATTTCAGACTCTCTCGATGTGACTTCCTGACTGCTCTGTTGCAAATATTCCCTGCTTGGTGTGCTTGCCAGCAACATATCTCGGCCTGGTCTGTAGGTCACACTGACATATTTTTTGTAGCCCCTGCAGTCTGTTTGGTGCTCCAAGTAGTGGTTTGCTGTGGATATTCTCCAGTGGCTTATGGTCAGTCTGGACTGACACAGTGTATTTTCATGAAATTTTCTATCCTTAACACGGTCGCTGTCACACTCCATCTCTGTTTCATTGTTGACTGCTTCAGTTGGCTGATGTACCCTTCTTCCAAAAGCAACTGGCTTCGCTCTCTGTGTCAATCTCCAGTCCTGTTTCAGAGGCATCACACTGTTCGGTTAGCTTCTTTCGTCAGTGGTGATGCGTCAGATCAGGCATGTTAGCTATTTTGTCTCTCAGCCTTTGAAATGCGTCTATAAACATCTGTCAAGTCCCACATATTCTTTCTATGTGGATCTGTCACCCAGCACGACCATCCGACAGGTGATCATATAATTTTGACAGGTAATTTACCATACCCACCAGTATCAGTGCTGCTTTGACAGCTGTTTGCTACAGCATTTCACAATCACAGTTTTAGAGTTCACAATCATGGGTGCGACAATTCCTCAATTCTCCATGTGTAACTCCATAACATGTGACATTATAGCGGCTGGAACTCTGTGCGACGGCAGTTTCACAGGGGGTATACTTTCATCTATCTATATCTTGCAGGAGTCCATGTCTACTCCTAGTGTGCTCAGAAGACACATTGTTAACATGTACAAACTGAAGTCTATCTGATGGATACGACTTAAACTAGCTTAAAGCAATTCCTTAATTCAGATGTTCTACCCTCTATAGAGGGATCTGATGTTCGATGGAATCAAATGCATCACTGAGATCTGGAAGAACCAGCACAGAAGCGAGATCTTTACCTGAAGCAGTCAAGAGGTCAGTTGTGACCTTCACCAGTGCTGTCTCGGTGATATGATGCCTTCTGAGACCTGACTGAAATTCCTAAAATAAACTATTGCTTTGCAGGTAGTTGCATAACTTATTGCCGACATATTGCAGAGTAGAGATATCGACTTCAAATATCTTTGGTTAAACATCCAATGTAATGGACAGAATCTAGTTGTTTTACCAATCAGAGGCAGGGTCTGGCTCATTTTTGGTTTTCCTCCCTCTTGCCCCTCCCTGTCATGCCCCTGTTTCAACCATCCAATCAACTGGCAGCTTGAGTATGTGGTCTCACCTGTTCCTGAGCTCTAGCACCAGATTTTCCTCAGATTTTTTCACAACTCTCTAGCATTCTCTTTGGCAACAGTCCTCCCAGTTTCAATCATACCCGCTCCTGGTTTTCGATTTTGTCTCCTGCCAAGATGGATTACGTTGCTTTTGCTCCTGGAGGTATGTCAGCCAAATACTCGTTGAAGTGACCTGCCTCTCCTCTTATTCTTCCGCTCTTCTGTCCTGCCAAACTTACCTGCCACCCGCTTTTGACTATGTTGCATCGCTGGCCCTGCTTCTGCTCCAGTTTCATGCCCTTAGCCCCGCTCAGAACTAACGGTTAGCCGAGCCCCCAAGGCTTTGGCCTTATGTGGCATATACGAAGATGCTCATAGTGACCATACGCTCACTATGAATATCCTGTGATGCCCCTCGGACTCACCAATACTTTTGACTTTTACAATGACTTTTCTGAGTTGTTCATGTCTCTGCTAATGTCAACTTTACTCCCTAAGTCATCTCGTAAATCCTCATGATCTCCCAGAGCCTGACCCAACAACAAGCGTGACACAATCCCTTTCTGAACTCTTGACAACACTCCTCCTTCCTCAGTTTGCACCATTACTTTATAACTTTGCAACTTTATCCATCTAGTTTCTGGGTTTATACTACACATCACCATTTATTTGATACTGCCTTGCTATGCTCTCTCTAATAGCACTTTACAATCAGACCTTTCAGATTGTATCTTTTAAACAAGGTAAATTCTACCTTTGTGCACTTTGTTGTAAGTCATCCCATGCTCTTTGCTCCTCTTGAAATAAGTGTTGTCTTTGATCACTTCCATTCTATTTGCAGTATTCACTCTCGTCTGTCTCTCTGAGTTCCTTTTTCTAACACCATATCTCCTGAAAACACCTCGTGCCCTCAGTTCCTTTCAGCATATTGCCCACTGAAGTACGCTCAAATGACCAGTCTCTGACCTCCTGAGACACTCACTACAAGCTCATCCATCTTATTCTAGAAATCTTTGATAAGATGCAACTCATGACCTTGTCAGTGACTCTCTTTTATGCCACTACTCTATTCACAAAGCATGTATTCAATGATGTCCTCCTTACCAGTGATTTTACCTACAATTACCATAATGTCCGCACTCTCCTGTCCATGCGTGGCAGTGGTCTCGAATACAGGCCCCAAGCTGTCGTCGTTTGCTGCGGACCGCAGGCGCTCATTAAATGCGGCCCGCAAGCACTCAGACTGTTGCGTGCAACCCCTCCCCAACAATAACAACAATTGACGTGTAGGAATGTATGCAACTGATGGATGTGACATGTTAATTATTAAGTATGTTAAGTATTCATCGAAGGTTTTGTGGGAATGAGTTGTGGCAGTATGTTTCAATTTTGAAACTACTAAATGAATTTTATTATTTCTTTTAGGAATGCCTCAGGTATAATTTAGAATTATAAACATGAACCGATCAAAATCTTGTCCTGTATGCACTATCGATAAACTTCATAACATTTTTCAAGAAATTGTGTACCTTGATACAAATCATTCATTAGTAATGAAATACAAACCATCCACACCTTGACAACTTTGAATGAATCACATTGCATTTGTACTGATCATCAAATTGCAGTGTGTTAAACACCACATTCCTCCCTCCTTTTGATCAAAATTCCTGTGACACTAACCCTGAAATAAACTTCAGTGAAATCAACATATGACTTGAAGAACAATCCTGCCCCTAGTGCCTCACATAACCAGAGTGACAGATTATGTGAAGCATTAGTTGTCCTTGACTATAGTTTTTGCAGATGTCATTTGTAGTGAGAGGAGTAACCAGGAGGCAGTTAGGATTGGATGATTTTCAATACCTTAGTTCAACTATTGAAGCAGGAATGTCACGCCCATTTTCACCGAGGCGAGGGGCCACATCAGCATTTCAATGCCCTTAAATAGCAAAATACATTTGTCAGCAACAGGGCTGACAAATGTAATTTTATGTGAATTAACATAACTACTCATTTTAACATATACTGCCCTCCGGAATAAAGGGCATGCAGATCCAACACACATCCAAGATTTAGATGAACAAAATATGAAAATAAAAGATCTTTTTGAGCAGTATATCTAATATTGAAAAGTCATTAATTACAACCACAAATATGACATACGCATTGACAAAGATATAAAATATGCTTGATATTTGCTCTGTCATTATCACATACTGCATATCCTGGAAAATTATCAGGCAAAGAAACCCAAATTCATATCAAAAATCATCACTTGACAATCAATCAACAGGTTAGCAAGCAGCTAGTTCCTTCACTCACTTGGCGGTGGTTTATCTTGACAAACTGACATTTCAAAAAGTGTGTATCCAGTTGGGGCACACCTGCTCACACACACGCAAAGATACAGAAAATACCTATAAAGCCCACTTTGTAACACGTACATGCGGGTTGCTCACCTTGAATAGCAACATGTACTAGATTTTTCGACTTTGAATGTGTACACATACTGGGATGCAGAGGGTGGATGCCGTCACTTTGTGAATTACATTATTCATGCATTGTGGGGGATATAGTTTTTGGGTCAATGCACACCGAAATGAAGATTAGACATATATTGAAACAGTCATCCAAGCGCTTACGGCCACATTTGACCCTGGGGCCTTGAATTTGATGTTTACGATCTAAATCTAGGGACTGGGAACAAACGAGATGAAGAATAGAGTGCAGGTCAGTGGCATGGCCAAATGTGAGTGTCATGGCTGCTTTGTGACGATAGAGTAGTAACTAGTCGGACGGACGGACAGACACATTATCAGACAGAGTGATAGACATACGTAGGTAGATACTATAGATATTTGTTGACCCAATTTGGAGCTTCCCCTCAGTAAATCTTGTGCTTCAGCAGCTCAAAGTGATGGTACAGAAACAGAGCAAAGAAAATTAAACAAAGAATACTAATAGATAACGATAGAAATATATACAGAAAAATCACAGAGTTTAAGACAGAGATACAATCAGACATTCCCGCCATGATACACTCCACTCAATAGAATGTATGTATCTTCAATAGACAGAAATATACTGAATAGTATAGCAGCGAAGAACAGTGATATGTTACAATATAAGTATTACACTGAGCGTATGATATAGTGCTGTATTGCGCTGTGACTTCCTGTATTGCACAATTGTTCTCTCTCATCATCATCTGTATTGTGAGGCAGCACCATGGTAGGTTGACATATAGTAATTGAAGCTCTCGATCTTTTACCTGACTACACAAGAGCGGAGGAGAGAGGCCAGTTAACTAGTGAAGACAGTGACGATGGATTAGAGGAGGAAGCATCACAAGCAGAGGACCACACTGATTATCATCCAGACCAGAAAATACTATCTAACTGTACTGAGGCTGCTGTCACACTCACACATTCAAGTCAATGACAGGGAACCTGTTAGGTGTTGTAGTTGTTAGTGTTGTAAATTACCAATCTTGGAAATTCTGATATTTTGGTTTTATACAATGAAATTCTCTTTCTGTCACTTTTGACCAGGGAGCACAACAGGTGTTAATTTGTGTGAAAGTGAAAGATTTTTAAATGTTTTCTTCACAAACGTCCCTGGTAATTTTTGGCCAAAGTTGTATCCGATAAACAGTGAACAACGTTTCATCTGATTGTCAAAATAATCCAGAGATTTTTTTTGGGGGGGGGACTTGATTTCAATATGAGATACATGAGCCATGCAAACAACAAAGAGCATGCAGATGTTCAAAAACAGTATTGTACACAAGTTGATTAAAAGATCTGATGCTCATCAACAGCGAGTCCCATTATGTCTTGTCGAAGGAGCTGGCCCACCAGAACAACTTGGATGGATAAACAAGGATGTGTCCTTCTAGGATGCCTTCCCACCCACCATGCACCAAAGTGGCAACCATGGACTGGTACAATATGCGTAGCAGTTGTCTGTAGATAGTCTAGCTCACTAGCTTGCTACAGTCAACAGTATTTGTAGGAGTGAACAACCTCTACCTCAACCATTTTCTCGATTGGAGCTTGTCTCAGTTTTAGTGTGGACCTCCCAAAGTCCATGACCTGGTGTTTTAAGTATCTTCGATATATCTCTGGATATGAAACAGCTCCAAGTTGGGGCAAACATGGTCCCTCTTCTGAAGAGATGCTGTGGTGGTGCTGGTTACTGGTTTAACTGGTTGAAGAAGTCACTGAGAATGTTTGTCTTCTATATTGTCCCATCAATCATCCTGGTCGTAAAGCCAGACCTAAATCATGTTCAATCTCTTCCATCTTGTATTAACACCTTTCTCCTGAAGCTGCTCTTCCCTTCACCTACACATCACTACAACTCCTGCTGTGCTGCTTTCATCAGCCACCTGTCCGTTGTCTTGAATATGGTCTGTCTCCTTCAGACAGCTTTTACTTTGTTTGTTACCCATGGCTTATCATTAGGGTAATGATACATAACTATGGACCGACAGTGTTAACCACACAGAGAACATCATAGTTGAGAAAATCGGAGAATGAGTCAATCCTCTGTTTCTTCATCTTGTAGGCTCACAGCTCATTCCAGTCTGTGTTGTTAAAGCAGTCTCTCAAAGTAACTTCCATTTCTGGGCCCCACCTACTGATGGAATGAGTTGTTGCAGGCTGCCTTTGCACTAAGGGGTGTGCTAAGGCTGTGGTTAACCATGTTGTGGTCAGACTTCCCAAGTGGGGTTGGATGTAACCCCTGTATGTGTCTTTCACGTTGACATTGAGCAAGTGAAGTATCCTGTTGTCTGATTAGAGAGTCTGCTTCCCACCGTGCCTTTTGCCAAAAGCCCCTGTGTCGCTGTTGGCTCTCACAGCGGTGACACCACACATGTCCATCTTATCATCAGGCACGAGATTGGCCACCTCATTGTTAAGATTTGCAAGGTGCGCTTTGTGAAATTCTGCTTGCTGGTCATTGCAGACAGATCGTCAATCTCGCTTAAGAGCAAGTTCACATTCCCTGTGGTGATTTAGGGCAAGGGTGTCAAACTCATTTTCACCAAGGCCCCCATTAGCATAGTGGTGTCCAGATGACAATTGCAATTATTAAGGAGGTATAAATGTAATTTAATGTAAAATGTAATTACTCATTCACAAATATCTGATATTAAGAATTTTGTATTCATTCATCTAACGTGTCCAATTTGCATAGAAGTAAAAATACGTCAGGTCTTTGCTGTTCTATGATGTACATCCTTGTATTTTATCATCAGGAAAAGAAATTTTCATCAGTTAACAACTATCAGTTAACAATTAATCAACAAGTGAACAACCTGATTCCCTTACTTGGGCCGCTTTAGTGTTTATTGACAAACTGACGTTTTATGAAGTATGTTCAGGGCACAGCTGCCATCATTTTACCCGTTACATGATCCATGAGAATTTTGGGAGATGCTGTTTGTGTGTCAATGCACGTTTAAATGAAGGAGATTTATATTGAAACAGTCATTCAAGTGCTTGCCGGCCACATCCAATAATGCAGTGGGCCTCTCTTGGCCCTCAGGCCTTCAATTGATACCTGGGGTACATTGAAACAGTCATTCAAGTGCTCATGGACCACAAACTGTACAATGACACAGCGGGCCTTGTTTGGCCCACGGGCCTTCAATTGACACCTGAGGTATGTTGAGGCAGACATTGAAGCCGTCTTTGACCTGTGGGCCTTGAGTTTGACACCTGTAATTTAGGGGATAGGTGGTTTACAGTGCCCCCAGTTATCCAAACATTAACATGTGCAAAAAAATGAGTACTGGGGAGAGTGGCTCACTACAAAAGATGGGAGGCTGAGCTGGTATTAGCAAAGATGGAATTGAGGTTTTTGTCAGCACTCACCATGCTGAATACGATGGGAAATGAGGACATCAGTGGCACAGCCAAGGATGAGGTTGGCGAAGCCCCCCCTAAATGAAGCCCATTAAGCTGAAATTGAGAATTAAGAAAAAAGTGAGGGTGGAAAATGTTGTCATCACCCTCTGATTAAAAGTAAAATAGAATTAAATCAAATTAAACGGAAAAAGTAAAATAAACACAATATATGCAAGCACTGGGCTGCTCAGCAAGGCACTAGGAGAGAGGTAAAGGGGATTCAACATCTTATTCAAAGAATGTCCTCTTGTTAGTCATTACCCACATATCTGTCATCTCCTTTTCATGACTTCACATTCATTATGGTTTCATCCCACATACAGTATATTCCAATTTTCTTATGGAGCCTTTCAAAAATCCTTGCAACAAAATAATAAATATGATGTCAATAGTAATGGTCCTGGTTCTGCCATTTTGTACTCTGACGACAGCTTTTACCCTTGAGTTGGCCAAAATGCATACATGCAAATTTAGAATTCCATCATAGCACCTTATCGGTTGTTCAAGTTTTTAGGATATTAATGAAACCTCCATGATATTTATTCATCAACTTCAGTGAATCAAATGCGGTATATCACACCCACCTGTCTCAAGGGAACAGGGTGATAAATTTTAAGGAGAGCCTGTCATTTGGCCTTAACCCAAAGTTTAATGGTCATGCAAAGACTCTCTGTTTGCATGTGATAGTGTCTGGGATACTTGACGGTTTGAACCTTCATTCCTGTAAAACATGAATCACACATGGGCATGTATTTCCAATGAATCTTTGCTGCTCAAATTTCCAGAAGTTTTTTTTCCTTTTCTTTTTTTTTTTTCTCTTTTCTTTTCTTTAAGATCAACGTTATATTCACAGCTCTTCATGCAAAACTCAACAACAAACAGAAGCTGTACTGAGGGTACTGTCACATTCACACATACAATTCAGTGACAGGGAACTTGTTCGTCATTGTAGTTAGTGTTGTAAATTACTGATCTTTGAAATTTTGATATTTCGGTTGGATACAATGAAATCCTCTCACCCCAGGGAGCACAACAGGTGTAAAATAATGTGAATGTGAAAGATTTTTAAATGTTTTCTTAACAAATGTCCTCGGTAACGTCTGGCCAAAATAATATGCAATAAACAGTGAACAACGTCTCATCCGATTGTCAAAGTAATCCAGAGATTACAGGTATTTTTTTTTGGGGGGGGACTTGATTTCAACAACAAAGACCATGTAGATGTTAAAAAACAGTATTGTACACAAATTGATTAAAAGATCTGATGCAAGAGACAATTTATGATGACGTTCATGGAACACCACACCAACGAAATTGAAACAAATACACCAAATACATGTAAGTGTAGTCTGTCGCTCCTGCACTTGACTCCCGTGGTTGCTATTGGCAGTGTGCAGAGGATCACTTGCATTGTCCGTAATGTCCAGTAGTTTGTCCAGAGTTCTATCTACCACCATCACCAGCAAGTCCCATTTCATCTTATCGACGGAGCTGGCCCACCAGATCAATTTGGATGGATAAACCAGGATGTGTCCTTCCCGGATGCCACCCCCCACCCCCCAACGCACCAAAGTGGCAACCATGGACTGGTACAGGAAGGAATGGACCCGGTTGTAAGGGTCCTGGACCTGAGGGTATATCCAGTGTACCTATGTTTGAGAGAATGAGGTCATCAATTTTGCCTCTTATTGCTATAATTTTTATCATTGAGGAAGGTCATGAAGTTGTCATTGCCATGATCTATAGAATGGGTTGGTAGATTCATGACTCTGAGTCAGCTTGACAAAGGTGCTTAAAATGGAACCTTGGGTTTTTTCTTTTTTTTTTTCTTCGATTAATACGGAGTAATAGGCGGCTCTGGCATTACAGAGGGCCTTTCTATAGGTTTTTAGACTGTCTTGTTAGGCTAAGTGAGATTCATTTAACTTAGTGGAGTACCAGATCCTCTCGAGTCTTCGCAGGGTTTTTTTTCTATGAGTCTGTGAGTTTTACCATGGAGCTTGTCTCTTCTGCTTTAGCACTGGCAATGAGCATCATTTGCAGTGAGCTTGCAGTACTTTCAGCTGATCTATGCTAGAGGGACTGAGACTAGCGAAGGACTCCATTGTTGGGGTGAGACGAAGCACTGATGGAGTTGCCTCCTTAAATCAAGCTACAACACAATCCGATATAAATCTAGCGATTTAACAGTTTTGTCCAGTGGTATGTAATCCTGAGGAAGGAATTCAAAGGTTATTAGGAGGAGGTCTGATAGAGCAGGATTCTCAGGGAGAGCCACCAAGTGCGCGACTACAATGCCATACGTTAGGACAGTGTTTCCCAACCGGTGTTCCACGGAACACTTGTGTTCCACGACGTGTCCGCCGGTGTGCTGCGGCAAAATTAGTCACGTGCACCCCGTCAACAACTTTCGGTCGGGTGAAAAATTGTCGCTTGAAGAAAATCTACATGTAAATAGGAAGAACAAGCAAAACTTCCACAGAGGTGCCCCAGCTGAGATGTAAACCAGGAAATGGTCCTTGCTATGAGGCACATGAAATGGGCAGTGCACATTCAATCATTATGGAAATCCTTCACCTCAAGGGGCTTTTTATGCAGTGAAGCCACATATAGCTGGCATTGTGGCATTCACTTAATCGAGTGAATGCCACACAATAGGTGTGAAATAGGGCAGTGTTTCCCAACCTTTTTTCGCCCGCAGCACATTTTGACATTGTAAAGGAATACATGGATACGCGGCACACTGTTCTTGAACTGGAATAGGGCATGCCTGTATAGTGACGATTTCAAAAACTACAGTACAGACCAGGCAACAGTTTGTAATGAAGAGCAACTCTGAGGCCATAAACAAGCAATATCATGCACCTGACTGTATCCAAAGCACAAAATATGCAAAAAAAACTTGTATCTTGGATTAGTATTTTGTTATTCACAACACATGATCAAGAGAGATGAAGAGGAAAGTCATCAGCTCACATTTGATGTAAGGCACGGAGATATGTGTGAAGGATGAGAATGAAATGGGGCATGTGATTGGGCAGGCACCTGCTATTGCATATGGCTGTGGTGATAGCATAGACATATTTCCCACAGCTTCTCATCTTGTGGGATCATCACACATGATTACAGGCAGGGATCATGACTGTCTGACGCTGATTTCACTGACATCTGTCGTTAAGGTGATACAAGCTGTAACAACAGTAGTCTCAACGATTGACATGAACTCATGAAACATTTTAGCCAAAATTTGTAGGGCTAGGGTTTTAACTTAGGCTAGACTGATGGAATGTTCTCCTCCATGTCAGTTATTCATTTCTGTCAAATGTAATGTTGACTGCTCAACAACAGTTACTGAAAACAAAGAAAAACAAGAGTGGCATTTTATGTTGAAAACATCTGATTTCCAAAATATCATCACAATAATTGAGTTACACGGTACTCCATCCATAATTTTCCCACAGTATGAATCTTTTGTAAGAGGCTTAGTCGACTGCTTTTTTAATGTTCAGTTGCTTTATGAGCATACTTAGGTCTTGCCCCAATGTGGTGTTGGAAGACGATTGTTTTTTCTCGACCCCATGGTGAGACGTTGTTAATACCCTCCATTCGTGATGCCCTCTTGTTGAATTTGTGCAGTAGTGTGTTCATTGTCAGTGTTGATTGAATTTTTTCCAGGTCCACTATTCTTGCACCAAAAACTGATGTTTCCCATCTTTTGGTTTCTCAACTCAGGATGCAAGTTTAGGTTCATAGTTTGTAAAACCTGCTTTCTGGAGCAGGAATTAGAGGTCTCATGCATCAAGTTGCACATATTCACAAAGGTTACATACGTCAGAAACCCAAATGCACAAAAATTATCAGAATGTGTGTGTACTGAAGAGGCAATTTGTTGATTTTACGTGTTGACTTCTACCTCTATTTTCAGTTTCCTTCACATGGAGAAATTGCTGGACACACGTGGCTGAATAGGTCGTCATGTATGTGTGGCACTGAATTACAAGTAAACAGGACTTAGATGTCATTAATTCAATTTCATTACATGTTTACACAGTTCAAGTAGCGAGACAGACTGAACAGTCTGAATGGTAAGAGGACATGTTATTTATTTGTGCAGAAAAAAAAGTTATGGTAGTGTATGGTAACAGAGGGAAACATTAGCTTTGGGAAACACAGCTTGCTTAATTTTTCTCAAGTTTGGGTTTGGGATTGGTTATAGGTGGTTCTAATTTGCCGTCCAGTGTATATGAATACATAAATACACACACACACACACATATACAGTATATACAGTATATATATATATATATATATATATATATATATATATATATATATATATATATATATATATATATAAATGTATATATATATATATATATAGAGAGAGAGAGAGAGAGAGAGAGAGAGAGAGAGAAAGAGTGAGGGAGAGAAACATGGATCACTCTCCTCCCTTGGGTCCTGCAACCTGGACAAATAAACCTGCAGTCAGGATCCCAACCTGGGAGGACTGTTTACTGTCGACCCCTGCTGAGGCCTCGTTTAACATGTTTCCTGGTCGCATGTACTCTGGGCCATGTCCACACCCTCTTTAGGACCTCTGTTCCTTGTTTCAGACTCATCCTCCAATCAGTGTGAGCACCTGTTTGCCATTGTGCCTAGTTGAGAAGGATCTAAGTGGCTGTCTTTGGTTGTCGGATCGTCACTGTTATTTTGTAGCAGTTTGTCTGTCTACCTGTTTTGCGCAGGGGTGGAAAGCTTAGTTTCACTGCACAATGCAATTGCTGTAATGACAATAAAAGATTCCTGATTAGGTTCTATTTGTGTCTGTCTGCCTGCTCCTGACCCTACATGGTTTTGTTCCAACCGTGGGTTGGAGCTTCATGTGAATTTTGTACATGCGTTGTTTGCTGATTTTTTGCCCTTGTTGATTACTGGATTCTGGTTTTACCCAATGGATTTGTAAGACAAATATCACTGTCAAACACACCCCTGCTATGCATTTCGTTGTGCCCGTTACCTAACTCATCTCCAATTTGGACCCTGACGTACTGTACATGCAGGCAAAGCACTTCAGAGATGGATTGAAGATAGGCAAACAAATGTTTTATGTCAAAGCATCCATGGTTCTGAAGTATTCAGTTTTAACACACACAAATATTGAAATTAAACTGCATAAAAGCTGTGTGATCACTAGTCAAAATAAAACCAATACATGCACACTTTGGATATGTAAGGCAGTTTGAAGCCATTATGTTACAGGTGACACAGTTTGCATCATCTGACTTTGTTCACAGAATGTATCTGGCTGATTTTCAATCGTATACCTCTGCAGAAACAAAGGATCACAAACAAGTGTAAATGCAGATGCATGCATGGGAGATAATTTGTATGATGGCTTTTCTTTGTATGATTGTTTTTTTTATTGTGAACAATTGGGATTTCTGCTGAAATGTAATATATTTTAAGAACATTTACAGTTTTGTTATGTGTTACAGTTTTGTTATGGTGCCATTAATGGTGCCATTGAGAACAGTATCATGCAGTTTATCCAGTGAAATGTATGAATTTCATTTTGACGTCACCGAAACAAAAATGCAGTGTTACTTTCACCAGGATGATCAAAGGTTAAAAAATGAGAGAGTTATATTTAGACGCAAGGGTTGGGAAGGTGTGTAATCCTCTTACATGTGCTGGTGAATACACACAGAAACACATTACATTTGTTTTTAATCTCCTGAGAGAACCCTTGGAAAATCAGTAATCATTTGAAAGAGACAAACATTTTCATTTCATTGCATTTGCTCCTCATAAGACAGGGAGGCTGTACAGCACTGTATTATCTGGATCTTGATGGGGAGAGCTGCATAATTAATCTGTAAAGTCTAGCATAACAGATGTTTGATTTTGGCTATAAAAGTAATTAATAAGAGATTGAGGGGAGAGGCAGATTGCTTCAAGATTATTTATGATGACTCTAGTGAGCATATTGGGAAGGGGTTGAGAGGCTTTATGTGTGTGTATGCGTTCGTGTGTGGTGTGATTGTGTGTATCATTCCTTGCTTATGTTACAACATCACCTGCTCCCACTGATGACCCAGCTGTTTACCAAATCACTCCAACTGTGAACTATAGATACTTGTTTTGACATCTCTCCACAGAAAACACCTCTGTGGCCCCGAAGAACTGTTGCTTTTATTTGCATTGAATATAGTGAGACAAGAGGACGATGCACCAGACAACGCATTTATAACTGTTGGGCGAGGAGGACATGAAAGCTGCATTCCGCTACAAGCGATTTACATCTTATTTCGACAATTGACAATTGAAGTGAACTGAGAATAGTAGCATCCTAAAATCTCATTGCAGGAGGAATAACAGATTTGTTCTTTTCTTGTTCAGTCTTTTTAAGGGCATCACCCTCTCAGGAGTTTGGTCGGACAGAGAATCCCTAAAGCATACAATACTTTGCTACCTAACTTCACCTGTATTTTGGAATTGTCAGCATACAGGTTATACTGTAAGAGCACAGGCAACATTGGAAGGAAAATTATTGTTTACATATCAGCGAAGGCCTATTCAAATTTATAGCAAAGACATTGTAAAAAAAATTACGTGATGGGTATAAATTTCTATCACAGGGAGTGGATTTTCTCTGCTGTGTTTTTGACCCGTTCTCCTAGGTGCTGAAGTGCTTAGACATTGGCAATGATTGAAGGAAGAGATGACAAATGCATGAACAAAGGTTTGAACACTGATCATGCGGGTCAGTTGTATAACTTCGAGATGTTTAGAAGATTGGAATACACAACATAAACAGTTAGTTTGTAATCTAAATCAAAACCTAGGTTTTTAGAATTGGTATGCAACAAGCATAACAGTTGTAAAGGTTAATTGAAAGTGTGGACTTGTTTTTTGTTCTGTTTTGAAATTAACAGTAACTGAATCAAGAACTAGAAGGAGTACATTGTTATCAGCACAGATGTGTTGCAGGTTGGATGAATGTCAAGAGTTATTTGGATTAAGTTATAGAGAGTGTGCCGTGAAACTAGACACCGATCATTAGAGAAGACCTCCATAGAGGCAGGGGGTGGAG
>OMPJ01040565.1:37282-58563 GCA_900312935.1 Carapus acus
AAAGGATTGGAATTGCAGCAGTCAACATGTATTTCCCGAGGGGGGAAGATCACAGGGTGACTTACAAGAGAGTAGAAATGTACACACAGGTAGATCATATCCTGTATTGAAGGAATATGGATTGGATTTGGTCAAATACAGTATGAGGCAAGAGATTGTAAGGTGATGCCAGGCGAGAGTGTAGCAAGGCAGCATCAATTTGTGGTGTGTAGGATGAGCTTAGTTAATAGAAAAGAGGAAACAAGTGGAGGCAGGGCTGAGGATTGAATCATGGAAACTGACGATGGAGGAGTGTTGTCAAGAATTCAAGATGGTGTTGGGACAGGCTTTTGGAAATGTTGACAATTTACCTGATGATGCTCATAAGCTTTACCACAAAAATTATCACCCACACCATGAAGATATGTGAGAGAGTTCTTGAATCTAAGCTGAGGAAGAGGGTTACTATTATTGAACTGCAGAATGGCTTTGAGCCAAAAATGTGGACCACAGATCCCATTTTTGCTTTGAGAGTGTTTATGGAGAAACACAGATATAAGAAAGAGACAGAAGAAGTTCACTGTGTCTTTTTTATTCATATGATAGGGTAGCAAGAAAGTAGCAGTGGTACCCTGTAACGAGTATGAGGATGCCAAGAGTGACAGGTATGCTTGACTGTGGTGCAGGACATGTATGATGATGGTTAGACGGTGGTGAGGTGCGCGGTCAGAGTGTCAGATGGGTGTAGGTTTGAGGTCAGCCCTGAGCGCCCTCTTGTTTGCAATAGTGATGGATAGAATGACTGATGATTTTAGGCGGAAGTCCCCATGGACAATGGTATTTGCAGACTACAGTGGTACATTGTCATACAAGCAACCCAGCATACAACTTTTTTTGAGATACAAGCCGTCTCTTGGTCAAGATAAGTTCAATATTAGTTTTTATGTCCAACATAAGAGCAGAAGTCCGAAATTTGAGTCATGCTTTGGGACACATATGTGCTGCACCTGAATATAAACCGCAGGTTTTCATGTTGTACCATGAGATATCCATACAAGTACATACTGCACATACATAATACAAGTTATTCAAGATCTGCCTGAAAATTAGCACTATGAAATCAACACAGCAGACAACCCACATGACGGTAACGTGTCTGGTTACAAAATAACCAGTACCAACACAAAAGCCATCTACTTTTCTTAGCCTGGTGAAGGCTATTGAAGAGACGGTCCATCCTTCAATGGTACCCACTTCCAAACGCTGCCATGATGTGGTGTACTCCTCGGTTGTCACAACTGGCACAGCTGTATAGTTCTGGAAATAGGATTTGACAAGGGCGGTGATAGCCTAAGCGACTCTCAAGTAGCTGAAAGCCGTCCAGAGGAGACTGTGAGGGACCGATCCAAAAGCGTCCTTTTGGAAAGAACACAACGTTAAGGTCTCCTCCTTTCTTCTCAGCGGATTGAATTCAATGCCAAATCATGTAAGCGTGCTCATAGCAAACAGAAAAGCCTAGAATCCCTGCCTTCTGCACCACTGTATGGATGTAGTTTTTCCTCTCCATGAAGGAAGTCACCCTATGAGCCACTACACTGAGGAAAATCTTGCCCTCCACATTTAAGAGGCTGATGTGGCAAAACTGGCTGATGTCGGTAGCTTTCCTTTCCTTAGGAATGCCTCCTGCCCTCCGCTAACTTGTTGGTAATGTTTGCTGTGGCCACACCACCGTCATATCGTTCCAGGTGGTCCTCGATCTTTTGCTTTTACTCCAATTTGGCCTCTCGATGCCCCTTTTCAGGTTGGCACGGGCGGTGCTGTACAGAGCCGCATCGCCAGACCTAAAAGCAGTGCTCCTCTTCTTCTGCTGCCTCTGGACCACACTGGTCATCCAGGGCTTCTGATTGGGGAAGACTAGGATTTGTTTTGTTATAGTGACAGTGTCTGTGCAGTGCTTGATGTAGCACAGATGTGTACATTTGTCGAATAGCAGCGCTTGTGACCTCACTGCATGTAACTCAAGTATACTCTCTCCCTCCTCTTTGACTTCTGGTCACTTTCCTTCAGATAATCACTAACATGTTTTCCTTATTTGTTTTGGGGAAAACACTTAATTTGGAATTTAAATCGTGTTGTTATAAGTGTGGATACATAAATTGAGTTCTAAGTGAGGCTTTAAGACAGACAACTGTGCATGACACAGAGGTGAAGATACACACATTTCAATTGATCCACTGATACAGGAAATGTCAAGCACCAGCAGCTCCAATGGAACGGAAGCAAAGATAGAAGGGAACAGAAAGTGGAGCTGCTATGAGAGGCAGTGGTCTACCACAGCGCCTCAAGTAGGTAGCGGATATGTTTGAGGAAGGTCGCACGACCAGGTAGGCAGAAATGAGGTACACCACAAAGGTCCATGGATTAAGTGAGAGACATAAACAGTTGTTGGTGAGGCAGTTGAGGATTTGAAGGCTGGAAGAAAGTGGAGACTGGGAAAAACATGACTACTTCAATTTTCTGGTTTATAGCATGGAGGATGAAAAAAAATTACAAAGCAATTACCACTCAAATTTCAAAAGGTAACCTAAGATGCACATTGTTATGACATTTTTCATGAGCTCACCAGCTACCAACAGCTCACCAAGACATACTGAAGTTTCCCCTCCACTGTGAATCTGTGTATTCTTTTAGCACAACTCTCTGCCACCAGCCCTTACTGCAAATGCACATGTAGCACATACACTTAATAGGAAGAAGTGGAGGATTGATAGTCATGTCAAAACGGAGGGCGGGTGCTTGTTGCAAGGAAGCCATTTGCGGAGTACAAAGGAAGTTCACATGTAGCTTTTAATTGACTCATGTACAACAAATTCCTACTCTGTTGGCATTGTCATTTTCATAGTGACTAGATGTTTAGAAAAGAACAGGAGGTTTTAGGGGTCAGAGAGTCTGATGCCATTACATGATGTACATATTCCTTCCAGGAGAAACCATAAAATTGTCAGACTCATTTAGATCAGGGTTACTCGGCTAAGGCATAAAATTTGATTTTGGCCATATTTGCTTTTTCAGATGTATGTAATGAGGCCAAGATGTGGAGCTTGAATAATATGAGGGAAACAAAAGGCAGACACACATGGAAGGACAGAGGAAGACACCGATACTAGGAAGGAGATGACAGGCAAAGGGAGTAAGTCAAACAGGATTACATAATTAGAAAACAGTGTCACAACAATAGGGTGCTAGAATTAATTTTCAGTACAGCAATGCTGTCCTAATATATGTTTAATGTGTGGATGGCACAATACAATGCATAACTTTGTTAAAACTGTGCATTAAAGTTCATGTTGTCAAGAATGCACCTGTGCATAAGGATGATGCAGGAGAATCACAGAACACAGCCTTGATCATACAAGGAAATTCAAACAATATATGGAGAAAACAATCTGATATAGCCTGGTGTCTCCGAATAACAAGGATTGAATTTATGCCTCAATCAAGGCACAAACTTCCGCTTGTCTTTTTTTCCCTGTTTTATTACCAAGCTTTATGGCTTCAGAGGATAATAATGAACTGTAATGGATGCCAAACAGTGAGAACAGGGAGTGAATGTAATTTCCTCAATGAGAACATAAATCTGGAAACGAGGCTGTTACTGGAAAGTCTTGTGGACATTCAAATCTGCTGCTTTGACTCAGACTACATCAAAGGGCCTTCTAACTTCACAGAAGGTTAAAGCAAGCGATCATTCACACTATAATCTGCTCACAGAAGTGGATTACACTTTGGGATACTCTGGGATTGTATTACTTAACAATGATTGAAATGTGTATTAATCGTAATTGTTTGAGTGCATACTTGAAATGCATACTTACAAATTTACAATCGTGTTGGTAATTGCTACCTTGCAAGTGACCCAATCTGCTGTCCCCTAAAAATATGTAGAATCAGTTATACAGAATGTGAAATCTGTCGAGATGTTACTTTACCGTGCATCAGCATCAACTCTCAGAAGGCATATTTATTATGAAAAAAATTGTGTGAACAACTTTCAAGAGCCATGCACATCATATGCTTAAAAGAAAATGCTCAGGATTCTGAAATTAACAGGTAAACTCAGCCATTGGAAAAAAGTTTTTTGAGAAATAATTGTGCACATGTGACTGATTAATGCGTTCTGCACTTCATATTAATTGCAGGGCAATAAACTACCATTTGACATGATGAATTGAATCTTTCTTTCTTGAAGGAAAAATAGAGGGATGAAATATAATAGAGAAAGAGGGAAGGAGATCGTAAAGACATACATTTGCATACTAATTTAGTATAATAATCTCCCAAATATTACTCAAGTGAAGGTACTCAATTTGAGTCGCAACCATAACTTTTAGTTATAGTCCTATGTCTGGTAGTGCTGTAGAAAACTTCAACCTCGACTGTCTCTGTCATGCTTACCTTGGAACTACAGCTAGGCACATCCCTCCCTCCCATTTCACACTCAGCATTAGGTTCGTCTGACCTTGTGGGTCCTCTGAAGGGGGTGATTTGAACATGCTAGTGCAACTTCATGGAGTTATGCTCGAACAACTTCATGCCTTGCAATATGCATACAGCATTACACAATGCATTAAAATACAGCTAGGTATCCATGATGAATAACAGAAACACTCGATAATTTTTCGTTGCTCCAGCTATTTGTTCTTGGAAGAAGAACACATTATGTTTAAAGCCACAAGAGAAAGTTGTAGGATCATCTGCTGAATTATCTGCATTACAATGTATGTAAGTCCTATTATTTCGATCAGAATGCTTTTGAAAAACTGAAGCTAATTCTATCTTCTCTCTCCTCTCTTTCAAGTCACCCTATGCTCCTCCCTCTGGTTGAAATACATCTTGCTATCCTCCAAAGTTGTTAATCCCACAGTCGGAGATCTGAGCATTCTATTTTGTGAGTATGGATGGTGTTCCTTTCACAATGGACAGTCATTGTTTTCTGCCAGTGGTTTCTTCACCCACAACCTAGCCCCAATCTCTATGCGATGTCCTCCAAGCAGCTTGTAATTACAATGCACAATTTCTGCAATCTTCTGCATTAATATCCACGTATCAATATATACGCAGCCCAGACAAGAGACTCTGGGTTTGCTCAACTATTCATATGATCCCACAAATCAGAAAGCTCAGCAGTGGTTTTGTTTGCAGTAATGTGGCAGTAATTTTTTTTTCTTTACAAAATACTAGACTCATATCACACTGCATATGCTCCAATAATTAATTATTGTGGTCCCGGGGGAACATCTTGCTCTGTGACACTTGTCAGTTCTTTAAGTACAGGGTGTTTTATAATGATGATGATGGTGAGACAGTGCAACGATTATAGACAGTAGAATGAGTGCAAACAATGTAACAATGGAAATGTCTTTCTATCCAATCCTTTACAACATCCCATGTGTAGTCTCGGTGTCTTCACCGCAATTGAGACGAACACTCCACTGAAAGAAGTGTTCCCCTTTGTCGGTCTGTAGCTTTAACAACACAGTGGTGTTTCCCTAATCTGCCCCTTCCCTTAGTTGCCTAGGTCAATCCAGTGGTCAGGGTCTGCTGGATCTGGAGGAGAATTGACAGAAACAATTTCATTCGGTAAACATCTGTCTCATGTATTCCACTATTGTTGTTTCATACTATTCACCAGGTGGCACTGATGGTTTGTGCTGTGCTATGTGTCTATCGAATGTTATTTCATACGGTTTTCGCCCCTTCGTTGAAGGTAATATTCTACTATCTGCCAATTGTAGACAATACTGTATATCTAATGTTTTATTTTTCTGCAGTCTTTTCATTAACCCAACCGATTACAGATGGTGGGTAAAATGAATGTTTCATGGAACATTTTGGTTTTGTACTAATATGGTGATCACTGTGCAATATACTATACCTATAATATAATATACCTGTATATCTGTTAGCACACTCAAGACAATTGTGCTGCTTTTGCATGTGCCTTTGAAAACCTTTATATTTCATGGCTTTCATGGCTCTTATCGACTGATATTTATTTGATTTGGTTTGTTTTTTGGTTGTTTTTCTTTGACAGATCCGTCTTTAAGAATTAGAATTTTGGATCACCTGAAAAGATCTCTTGCACGGCATGTCAACTCCACTCTTTTTGGATCAGTGCCATCCTGCAGTTCCCAGACAAAGTCCCTACAGACGTAGCACTGCCACCTTAACATCAAGCCCCCTTAAGGGCCTATATGACAGTATTTTTTCATGTGCCAACTCCCATCTTCCTGCAAAATCTAAATGTTCAACTCCATCTACTATTTGGATCCTACCTCCCTCTCCTCATAGATCATCAACAAACGAAATGGTCTACACCAGGGGTCGGCAACCCGCGGCTCTGGAGCCGCATGCGGCTCTTTAGCGCCGCCCTAGTGGCTCCCTGGAGCATTTTCAAAAATGTGTGACAATGGATAAAAATGGGAAAAACTTAATTTTTACGTTTTAATATGTTTTTTATGGGAGGAAAAATGTGACACAAAGATTCTCAACGTTTTCCAATGCTGTAAAAATGTTAAGAATAAATATTTGATTCATTAATATGGCTTATATAAGGCTTTAAAAAAATATTGCGGCTCCAGACAGGTTTGTTTTTTGTTTTTTTGGTCCAATATGACTCTTTCAACATTTTGGGTTGCCGACCCCTGGTGTACACACACAGTAGCACATGCTACAGAATAGCAACAAAAGAACAGACTGTAGGCAAACCAAAGTACAGGACTATGAACTGCATGTACAATAAATTCTAAAAGTAGAAATACACAAAACAAAATTGTATTTACTGAGTACGGGTAACTGGCATGCCTAACAAAGTAGTTTGTACCACATATGAATGAACCACTATAATGAAATGAGCAAACTAACATTTCAGGTGACCAAGTCTCACAGGGCTGAGCATTTTCCTTTCCCATTTCTCTGTCAAAAAAACATTTTTTTTAAATAGTAGCAACAACATTCTTAAGGATACTCAAGTAGAGAAAATAGACTTGAGCACAGAGTAGTGACAGGCTAATACAATAAGAACTTGGGCCCCGGGCACAGGCAAATCAATGATGGGAATCTCACACATCATCCTTCAGTGAGCAAAGCAAAGATAACAACAACTATACATATCATCTAGTAAATGAGGACCGAACAAGGAACCAACATAGAAATATAATTAGCATGGTAATGGGACCAATGCTGACAGTAGGGTAACATGCCGAGGATGGGTGTGCAGTCAACCTGGGAGCAGGGGAGGGACAAACCAATAAACACATACAGAGGAACATGTATTGCGTGACAAATTCTCAAAAAGAGACGCGAATCAGGCTTGGGACAGAACCACTGAGAGGCAAGGAGAGGAAGAGCAGGGGTCACCAAATTGGTGCCCACGGGCACCAGGTAGCCCTCAAGGACCTATGGAGTAGCCCTCATTGCCTAGTCTAAGACTAGCAACAATCTTTAAGGAATCTTCATTGAGAGTTTATTTTTGAATTATTGTCTCTGAGTGAATTATGATGGTTCATAAATACTGTGTAGAGCTATACATAAGTTGAAAGTGAGGGTTAGGGTTATCAACCTCTGAAAAAATGAGGAAATTCGTCACAAGTAGCCCTTTGTGTCACTCAGGGTACTATAAGTAGCTCACAGTGCCAAAAATGTTGATGACCCCTGCTTTAGAGGAAGTAGAGTACAGACAGACATGCAAAATGTGCAACATCTACACAAAGGAGGAGCAGGCTGATTAACATGAGGGCACACCCAATGCAGAGAAGCTGAAAAAGAACCACACGTGAGCCAGTAAAAGAAAGAGGAGACAGAGGACACATTTTCCACAGATTTTATGGTTCCCTACAAAAACAACAAATTCAAAATCAAGAATAGAAATCTCAGCCAAACAATATCTTTGTGATATTATTTCATAAGCAGTTTTACATGCTACAAATATGTCAACACTGAACTCTATTCAGTGGACAATAGATGTGAATGCACAGAAGCACAAAACTAAATAAATCCTTCTGTTAATTTCAAAGCTGCCTGTCCCTCATCTACAGTCACAAGCAGTGTGTCTGTCTGTTCCAGAGGGGTAAACCTCTCAGCAGCAATATGTAATTAAACTGAGAGAGCATATTCTTTAATCCTAAAGGCTATTACAGATTTATGGTGGGAGCATTGTCTGGCTGCAATGGCTTTTTCTCACTCACTCTTGTGGATACTGTGAGCCCATATATGTTCTTAAACGGTTAGATAAAGGTTTTGTAACCCTTTTAATTCTGGCATCGCAATGGGAGTGCAACTGTGGCTTAGTGTCTTTGTGAGGTAATACATCAGCTTTTGTATTTGACCGAGGATGGATGGAAAAGCTTAAAAGGGATGGAGGAAAGAATAATTATAATGCACCAACCATCATCAATGACATATTTTTGAAGTAATTTTTAGTCATATTGCAGAGAAGCCAATATGTAATTACAGTTGCTATATTGTAAGTCTTCAGTGATTAAAGCATTGTGCTCTACATTATATACTTAAGAGCAATCTAAATTTAGAAATTCAAATGTACACAAGAAATATTCAATTGATTTCAAAATGAAATTACACTCAGAGTCATTCCTACATAAGAATAAAAATGTAAAGAACGGAAAGAATAGAATGTGCCCTGACAATATACATAGCAAATTACAGGTTTTGTACCAATTAAAAGATTCCTACACACATATAAATGTGGAAATTGATTTCCTCCATTACTATTAAACATCCCAATCTCCATTTTGTCCCTATTTTGCCCTACAATATTTCACTTTCACTTGCAATGTCTTACATTAGAAGATGTTAATATGATCTTTCTCAATGCACTTTTGTAATGTGGAGCATTGTTTCCAATGTCAATCACATGAAATGCCAAGCAGAAGACAACACTTAATATTTCAAAAGTATTAATGACCTATGTAAGTCTCTGCTTGTTCTCTGCCTAAGTTGTACAAAATAATGAAATCAGTGTTTAATGCATGCTTGTCATTGCTGATTACATATTGTAATTAAATGCACATCATAGGACACACAGAAGACAATGTTCACTCCATGCACACAGAACTGCATACTGTACAGAGTGTATATCTATTAAGGAGTATTTTGTCCTGCTGTGTCACACACATCCGAAACTCATCAGGCACCAGTATCTCAATGATAATGTATTCTCTCTGATTTGACTTTTTAATGGATTTTCACCTCATTATCATCACATTGTTCTGAAGATGCATGCTGAAGAGTGAACCCAGGGGCAGGGGAGAAATTGAGGTCAAATTCTGAGGTTTTTGCACATTGCCTGCTCCAATACGACACCTCGCTGCCCCCCCTTTCCACTTTTCACAATGATAATTTTTTCCTTTGAACATGATGTCAATATGTTGATGTCCTTTTCTTTATTAAGATGCCACCTGATTGTTAACAAGTCCTGCTGAGTGTTACCAACATAGATAATTAGAACGGAGACCAAGGAACGGCAGGTGGCTCTTGGCATAAAGACATAATCATACTTGATGAGGAAAATAAAGTAAAAGGACCCATCTGTTCACAATAAGGGGAGGTGAAAACACATGATAACCTATTGTCACTAACATTATAAAATACACTGTCAGTAATGTAGCCATGATACGCAGCTCTGAACATTTGTTAAAATAATTCCACAAGATTGAGTCAAAACCTGCCTCAAGGCAAAATAACTTTTTCTACCTGAAAAACCTACCTGACTCCCACATCAATGTTTCAGTCAGGATGTTTTGCCAAGGCCATTAAACACGTGAATGTTGTTTTGCAAAGCCACTTGATGTCCCATGAAGGCTAACGGCCTGATTTGTTGAATTTCATTTCCTGTTTGATTTTGAATAATGACCCTTGGTACCATCGATCCCTGGTCCACGAACTGAGGCTACAGTTGCATTCTGCTGTTTCCCCATTTACACCCTTTAAAATGCGCCGGAGCTGAATTGTTGCAATGATAACAAAAATTCCTGTTTCCCGATTCCTGATTATGGTTCCCTTTCTTGACGAACTGTACTCCCAAGATTGCAGCAATACTCTGACATTCCCACACGGGTCAAAAACACCTTGAAAGACAAAACTCTGGGGAAGAGGCCCAATTAGTCACATGCATTTACGAGACAGGGATACAGGTAAGGGATGGATGCAAGTGAGGCGGAGAGCAGATCGAAGAAGAGGAAGACAGAAAAGCTCAGTGTGCGGTCTAATTCTGGCCACATAGTTTTGTCCAACTATTTATTGAAAGTAAAAGTTTTTAGCCCACTCTTAGATATAGTGAGGGTATCCACCCACCGGACTGAAGCTGGAGAATGGTTTCACAGGACAAGAGCCAGATAAAGGCCCTGCCCCCTATACTACTCTTACTGATTTAAGGAATTGCCAGTAACCCTGTGTTTTTGGATTGCAGAGCTCTAGTTGGATGATAAGGCACAATCAGCTCTTTTAGGTATGATGGCGCCTGTGCCTTGTAAGTGAGGAGAAGGATTTTAGATTCTATATGACATATGGTATTTGACAATAAAGCTTTGAATCTTGAATCTTGATTGCCATCATCTCCGAATGTGCTTCTTTTGCATTCCATTGTTGTCCCTTTGCAATTGTTTTTGTAACCCTTGTCTCTCATAATGTGTTGATGGATTTTAAACGTTATCCAAGTGTTAGTTAAGCAAGTGCGCGTAAGCCTTTATTTTTTGTCATGTTTATACCCACATGCCCAAACAGATTGTGAGAAGCTTTCAACACAGACTCTCTGAACTTGGCAGGGACGACAAGGTACAAGATTGGGTCCCTCGGTGTGAACCATTTAATCACAGGACACAGTCAAGCACAACATCCCCTGCCGTCCTCATGCCTCCAGAAGCCCAAAAAGATGATTGTATTTTTTATGAAGACTTGTGGGGCTCGTCTAGAGAAATGGACTGACGAGGCATAGATAAATCACAATCCAAGTGAGCTGGAAGTTGAAGCATGATGAAGCCAAAAGGACCATCTGCAAAAAGCAGCGACTAGATCTTCCAACCACCAAACTCCACCCCCACCACCATACGGCTGCACCTGGAAATCCTGTGTATAAGGATTATGAGCAGGACTGGTGACACAGGGCAGCCATTGTGCAGTCGAGGTCTCACTCGGAACATGGTCGGCTTGCTGCCGGCTATGCAAACTTGACCTGGCACAGGATGTTACTCCACTCCATAATCGTGAAGTACCTACCACTGGCTGGTCCTGGGAACATGATCCTAAGCCTTCTTCAAATCTGCATATAGATGCACATTATGCTCAAAAGTCAAACAAGTGTAAGCTTCCCCAGCGCAAACATTACGATGAAGAAGGTGGATATCCAGCTACTTTACCAAAAGACCACAGTATGTAGGCTTAGTAAGGTGCGGTCTAAGCCCCTCTTCTCCTCAACCTGAAATGTGGTTTTATGGGGTGCTGGGGCAGAGCACAACCAAGACAGATTCATCCAGGCGCAACAAGCTGATCAGGCAGCCTGGTTCTTTTGTCAGCATGATGCTGGACTATGTGGTGATGGTGGCAGAGAAAGCGGACTCTGGACATTATGGATAATGCCACGCATCCCCTACCCACTGTCATCTGCAACCAGAGGGGCCTGTTTAATGATTTGCAGCTTCTTCCAAAGTTCCAAAGACCATCAGACTGCACAACTTGTTTTCCCCACTCGCAACTTCACAGTTCAGTCGTGGAGAGTGGATGTACCAGATGCCATGGGAAGGACACAGTGCGATATAAAATAAAATAAAATATTACCTCAAAAATTGTACTGTCTATTATCACATCATTGTCACACCATCTCTGTTTATGGTGTAATACATGACATACTGTCTGTTCTCAGGCCAAAACCAAATGCGATCTACGCGAAGTACAATCCTCAACAAAAATAACCGTTATCCCATATCTATTTTTAATGTACTCAAATACACCATACTATACTACATATTGTTGGATGTTGGATGCACATATATTGTACAGTGGTGACAGTTTCATGGTGGGATGCATTTCTGTATGTGGATTGTGTCTGGAATGAAGTGTTCTCTTATAACTCCTATTATTCCTTGGTATCTTAGGTATCTCAAGTATTCTGTGTTCTTAGGTGCATCTCTTGCATTCTCTGCGTACTTACTTCAGTATTTTCTTAGTTTGTCTTATGAGCTGCTGTGGCTTTAAATTTCCAGGACTGCAGTGCTAAACCATTTTTTTCCGTGCAGGGAGTTCACATTAGTTGTGATAATTGCTGTCTACATGCCCCAGCAGGCTAATGCTAAAGTAGCCATGGGGACGGTACTCTTGTACATAAACCAGCATTTAGCTGTGCAGGCAGACACTGTTGGAAACAGTGTCACAGTGACAATAAAGGATTCTTATTCTTTCTCTTATTCTTATTCTTTTTCTTTTCCTTGTTAATGGATAAATGTAACAATAAGTTACATACTGACAGTATCCCACTTACAACAGCCTCCGCAAATGTGTTCTTATGAGTCAAGACGTATTCATTGGCGGAAACAACTGCTTCTTGTGGCGATTGGACTTCCTATTAGTTTATCTATGTTGCACACTGTAATTTGCCAAATAATGACCAAATCTTACAATTCTTTGAATGTTTGAACATTGGATGCAGAACACAAATTATTGAACTCATGACTGAAAAAATGCATGAAATAATCTTCTAATAATAATTAATCTAACAAGATATTCCAGTGGCTGATTCACTGCAGCAGCACTGGAGTGGGGCAGCCAAAAGGAGAGGCAGAGCAAGAAGAGGAAGAAGAACAAGAACAAGAACAAAAACAAGACAAAGGACAAGAAATGGGATAATTCCACTAAAGTGAATGTAATTTACTTTGCATGTATTCCTCATCATGGTTAACTGCTGCTGCAAGGTGGATGCCAACTGTTGCTCGACACCAAAACCAAAACCACAGAAAGGGAGCTACAGTATTCCCTGCAGCTGAAGGTATGAACCTGTTTTGTAATCTTGAAAAACCTGAGAAATTAGAAACTTTGAAAGACACCCTTTATTTGTCTGCCATGCTTGTGGAGCCTACACTAAAGGAGTGGTTGAGGCCTCCTGCTCAGTGCTCACACAGAGATTGTCTGTGCTGATGAAGCCATATGGCAAAATTAAACAAAGATTAATCTACCCCAGTGACTCTTCACCATAACAGACTGCATAATAAATCCTCAGAGAAATTTCACATTTGCTGGGTTCCAGTAATGCTGACAGTATGCTCTCATGGTTTCTGGTTGTCCCCTCTGCTGGCCTCTGGTGTAGGTGGAAGTTGCAGTGGCAAGGGATGGTTGTATGTGTGGGATATGGGCGGTCGGGGATTGGAGTGGGAGTGGTAAATCAATCAGTGTCGGGCGGGATGAATGGGGATGGGGTGATGGCCCTAACGGCCCTAGTGATAGAAGCTAGTGTTGAGTCTTGTTATTCTGGACTTCAGACTGCAGTATCTCTTTCAAGAGGGGAGTGAGGAGAACAGGGCATGTACAGGTCTAGGCTGATGCTTTTGGCCATCTTTTGAAATAAGCCAGCGTGGTCCCAATTATCTTCTCCTCCATCCTCACCACGCGTTGCAGGTCCTTTTGGTCCTTTGCAGAGCAGCTGGTGGACCACACTGTCCAGCAGTAAGTCAAGACTAACTCTATGGATGAATGGTAGAAGTTGACTAGCAAGGGACAGGGGAGGTGAGACTGTCTGAGCCTCCTCAGAAAGTAAAGTTTCTGGTGGACCCTCCTTGGGCAGATGTATGGGTGGTCTATGTCAGACTGGCTGATATGTGAACTCCCAGGAATTTGAAGGTCTCCACTCTCTCCATCTGCTCTCCCTTGTTGGAGAGGGTGGGGAGCACAGACTCAGATTTCCTGTTGCCCCCAATAGCAGGAGGCACGCAGCACACCATAAAACCACATAGAGAGTAGAGGGACCCAAACCACGCCTTACCAGTTCTTTGGTCTTGGACGTGTTGGAAGTCCAGGTTGTTTTCTAGGCACCTTAACCTCCTCCCTGTAGGTTGACTCGTTGTTGTCCTTAATCAGACCTTCGATGGTGGCGTTGTCGGCTTCTCACCCCATCCAACAGGAGATTCCAGCCAACGTCTAAGGATTAAGACAACTAATTTTGTTCCTAATGGGAGAGGGTTTGAAAATCCATTTTTGAATTACACTCACTAACATTTGTATGATAAGAGATGATTTTTGCTATGATCTATTTGACATTGATCATTAGCACATGGAATGAAATGTACTAATTTGACAAGGCAGTTCACAGGAGCTGCCCAAATCCATCTTTTCTTAACGAATGCCAGGAAAATGTTCAACAAACTGATTGGGGTAGACGGTAGGACCTCTACCCAGGAGGTCGATTTCAGAGCAAACACAACGGTTACTTTGCACCATATCTTGAAGCATTTGTAAGTGGTAACATTCCAGCTCAGTTACAAATTTCAGCAGATTTCCAAGGAAGAATGTCAGACTCAGAATCATTAACATCCTAAAATACTGGGTAACTTTATTGTAGCAACAATCTTCCAATGTTGACATTCTCATTCAGTTATCGTTTTAATCAAGCTCTTTCTTTCTAATCATGTATTGATAGAGTCACTTGCTCGCACAAACGCACAAGAACAAATCCTAAAATATTCACCTCTTGAAGCCCTTGCAGGATAGCATTGTCCTTAATAAATACTTAAGGTCCTTGGAGAGATCCTTGAACCTCAATGGAAAAGCTGTCTGTACCCAAGAGCAAAGAGGACCATTACAGCTTGTCATGGAAGATTTAATAGGTGTCATAATTTATCATGTAAACCCATAAGTGTTTCTTAATTAAGAGTGCATGTTAATGATTTTTTTAATTTGATCCCTGTAAGTAATTTGCCGTGTTAATTGCAATATTCTACATATTAGTTATCGGCTATTGCCCTTGGCTACTTTGGTGACATGATAAGCGAACCCGTTTTCATCTTAAGTTCATTAACTAACTCACAGCACTGCTGAGATGATATTGTCAAGTGTGTGTGCGTGTGCGTGTGCGTGTGCACGTGCATGTGCGTATGTGTGTGAGTGTGTGTGCGTGTGTGTGTATGTGTGTGTGTGCGCGTGCATGTGTGTGTTTGTGTGTGTGCGCGCGCGCGTGTATATGCATGCACGTTTGTTTTTGGCTGAAATTTTTCATTGACAATAGACATCAATGTTTTTTAATTGATTGAATTATCACTGAGATCATCATTGCTGCAAATTTCAATATCATGGAGGACTGAGCATCTGTTTGCTGAGTGTATACATCAGTGAAATAGTATAAGAGAATTATCACTGTCAGCAAGTCAAAAGGATTCATACCAACGCGTTTCAGGCTCAACAACTCCCTTTGATTCAACACACTCCACGTCACTGCTGAAGGCCCATATTGTTTAATTGTAATCAGTCAGCTTGAGTAATGTAATGACGAGATGCCAGTTGCCTCCCCCACTAGTGTTGTATTAATCAGCTGCAATTAGGTAAAACTGCAATGTCCTTAGGATGACTTTCATTCAGTTGTGCAGAAAGCTTAACCTGTCTTTTTACAGAAAGATCTATGGGTCCTTACATTAGTGTTGTGTCTCAGATGCCTAATTTGTGTGTTTCCATAAATCACTGCAATACAAAAGATGTTTCAAACATTTGTAGAGAGCAGCACGCTTCACCTCCTTATATATGTTCAAGGCTGGATTGATATGCTCAGCCTTAAATTCAGTGAAAGATAAAGCAACACAAGGCCATTAACAAGCATTCTATTTTTAAATCCCACCTCTTGCTGGCACGACATCTGAGCTCAACAGAGAACTCAATAAACAAAGACTCCCATGAATGTTTTTTCGTGTGTAATTGTAGTAATTCTGCCCATATGAAAAAAAATCACAGCATCTGCAGATGAAATACATTTAATATTCTTACCTCCTGACATTAACTGCACAGATAATCCCTAAAGGATTAAAGTAAATGTAGGGTGGACTTCCCAGTACTGGTGTTGTTCTCATATGTACAAAAGGAATTATATTCAATTTGTATGATGTTGTGTATGATCCACATAAAACATGTTGTAATGCCTTAATCTCCATGCAGTAAGTTAGCATTATAGCTCTATATGGAGTACTTACTCTATATTCCTTTGACATATTCAGAAAGAAATCTGTTCATTACGTGGAGGTTATCTCCACATGCTGTTTAATTTCTACCCTTTGCCCCTCTGAGATAGAAATGAACAGCAAACACACTATACATTACAATGTGTGGCTGATTGCTCAATTTTTACAACTCTACACATGAGCAGTCAGTGATTCCCGTGTCAGTAAGGAATATCAGGAGAGTGTTGGAGGGTTATGAAGAGGTAATATCTGTGAATCATTTGATAGGTGATATTTCCTATTCAGTGCGAAGGATTTGATTGAATAAAGAGCTGCCTCCAGTTCCATAGATGCCAGCTTTTCATGTGGTTCCTTAAAATGAAATAATTTTTCACAAAAAAAATTTCAATGGCTTTGGTAATATCCTAGATTATCAATGTGATATTCATAGTGGCTTACATAACGACCAGCTTTAATTTTCTACTTTATCTTTCAGATCAGCAATGTTGTGGACATTTCAGGGACAGTCTCAGGTTAAAACAATTATTGGTGACGACCATCTCCATCTTTCACTACATAACTCATAGTCCCTGCTTCTTTCGTTGTTGCATAAATACAAACTTTGCATGGAAACTCGTTGGAGTGCCGGGTGGAAGAATAGGTAGCAACGCAACACTAAAGTGAGAAAGTGTGCTGTCCCAGTTTCTCCAGCACCCTCTGCAGTTTCTCCTGCCTCTTCTTTTTCATCCTCTAAATAAAACTGTCTGCCCCTCCCTTAAAATGCCTCCCCCTCCCCAAGCTAACCAGACAAAAAAAAGTAACAAAATGTTCTCTCCTCATCATTGATGCTCACTTAATAACCCTTCAATAACCCCTTTTATAACCCCCTCATTTACCCATTGTGTGTTGTGTGTACTACAAGCATATGTGTATGATGTTTAGGTGCCTGTTTATGTATATTCAGAGTTACGCAGAAGTTCAATTTTTGACTTTGCAAAAAAACTGTCGTACCTAGTGGAATGCCTTTTTGATTCATGTCTACGGTGGGCAAACTGCAGTCCATTGGCCACAACAGGTTGTCTAGCGCTACCACCAAACAGTTCTTAATTAGTCCTTAAGACTGCCTCCTCTTGTGGGGAGACCAAGGGACTAAATCTCATAATGGCTCAATTAACTTTTCAATCAAACATGACTTGTATAGTACAGAGCTAAATAGCACTTAGAAAAGGTTGGAGAGATACATACAGTTTTTGAGCTCCCTATGAAGAGCGGAAAAAACTCCCCAAAAGCCGTAGTACTTCAAAAGAACATGAAAAATCCTTGGGTAGTGCAAAAAATGTCTTTGCCCCTGCCTGCTCCACTTCCCTCACATGGAATACAGTCACCTCTGTCTGTCAGTGCCCCTGATCAAGCTGTTCCTACAACTGCGAGACATTGCAAGTTAACAGCCATTATTTTAATTTGATGCTAATCATGTGTTAATGAGACTAATTCTTGCAATGATTCAGGTAATTTGCTTAATGGCTGTGTTGTGTCCAGATTACAGCAATCAGTCAAGTCTGATAGAATGTCCGTTCTGGGGCAGGGAAAAGGAGAGGAGGACATTGAACATTGAAGGGCAGATGGCCTTTGGGAGATAAAAGATGTGGTAGTGAAGCTACTGTCACCTGAGCAATTACTATGTTGGCTCTGTAGCAGGCTTGGATTATTTTTACATCGCCATTCACATGTCATTGGACACACCAGTTGCTCTCTCCACGAGAAAAAGCACAAAAAAACAAAACAAACAAAAAAAAGAAACCCAACTTCTATCAGTACGACCTGAAATGTAATAAAGAAGTTCTGTGGTCTGCTTATAATGTTCCTCTCTATGCTTCTTTGCACTAAGCGTAATGGTGTGATGGTATGCTTTATGATAAATACACCTCAGGTACATAGAGAAGACATTTGATATAACTATGGCAGAGACCTCATATCTGACCCTGCCAGCCCTGCCAGAAAAGGAGGATTCACTGATGCAAATGAATCACACCCGCCTGTCCTCCCTCGAGAGGCAACAGAGAATAAACTTCAATGGGTGCCTCTACTGTGGGGGGTCTTGTCCTGACATGTTGCTTGGAAACATGTCTTGATCATATCTAAAATCAAAACTTATCTTGTCAAGTTTATAGTGCTTGACAAAAGTGATCTCATTTTAAGAATTTATATAAATTTTTTTTGTCACAAAACGATCTGATAGATATTGGACCAGATTTGACCAGTGGCAGTACACAAAAATAGTTTCCATAATATCCCAGCAAATGAGACAGATTGTTTTTCTTATTCTTAGAATATGACTAATATTGAAACTTTTCATATTAAGAATTACATGAAATGACACCTGCTGAATTTTGATAATATATTTCATACAGCTGATTTGCAATTTACATACAAGGAAGAAAACTGTAGTTTTGTCAATGTATCAATGTGTAAATAATCTGGATTCTATGGCCATCATTTTACAATCTTTCTATGAATTTTCCTGCAATGTCAAAAGTGGAGGACTCTGTACATCAACAATGGCTGGTGTGCGGACGTCACAGTGATCAACAGGTATTTGCAGACCCTCTCATTCCTCCCATAAGTTTGCTTCTTTTATTTTGCACAGTAATATCACCCTGCAGGGCAAAGAGCCAAAGGCACTGTGCATGCTCATTGACAAGGTATTTCACGTGGAGAGGACATTCCCAGACTCCTTAGTGTTTAACGTTGGAGACTTGAACAAAGGTAACCTTGTCTGCAAATTCCAAAATATTAACAGTGTGAATGTCAATGTTGGTCTACGTTACACCACCGTCAGTGGGCTCCAGGAACTATCAGACTATATTATGATCAGCATACAGGTAGAAAGCTGAAGAGGATGTGTGTTAACCCCAAACTGGTTGACTGGACCTTCACCTACCTCACCGAAAGGCCATAGTACGTCAGACTGAAGGACACCAGGTCTGACACTGATCAGCAGCACCGGAGCACCCCAGGGCACAGCGCCCCTCTCCTCTTCACCCTGTACCAGTTAGACTTCTACTACAACTCGGAGCAGTGCCATATACGGCCAACTGATGGGTGCATCAGTGACGGTAAAGACGAGGAGTACAGGAGCCTGGTAAGGGACTACACTGTCTGGTGCCACAGGCACCACTTGAAACTCAACACATCAAAAACTGAGGAACTGGTAATTGACTCTGGGGAATCAAGGCGGGAGCTGCGACCTGTCCTGATTGAGGGAACCGAAGTGGAGGTTGCACAATACCTTGGACTGTGGCTTGACAACAAGCTGGATTGGACACTCAACTCGGACCAGATGTACAAGAAGGGGTGGAGCAGGCTGTAGTTCCTGAGGAAGCTACTGTTCTTCAACATCTGTGGGAAACTGTTGTAGATGTTCTGCCACTCCGTGGCGGCCAGCATTCTGTTCTGTTCTGGCCTTGCATGACTGTGTATGACGTGTGTATGTGTCTCTCCTTCTTTCACCTACATTCAAATTGGTGACAAAGTCTTAGCGTTACTGCAAGTCTTAGCTTTACTGCTCGTAGAGCTTAGCTTTTAGCTTTATAGCCCACTGTCCTGTCCCGATCTGTAAAGAGGCCCTTCGCAGGTCCTTAGGCATGGCTGGATACTACTGGAGTTTCTGTAGAAATGTCTCCACTGTTGTAGTTGGGGCAGGGGCGGTCCTGCTACAGTAGGATGTAGATGGGATTGATCATCCAGTGTGCTACTTCTCCCGTAAGTTCAACAAACACCAACTCAAATATTCTACAACAGAAAAGGAAACACTCGCTCTGCTGTTGGCACTCCGGCATTTTGAAGTTTATGTTGGGTCCAGTCCTTTGCCAGTCACAGTCTACACCGATCATAACCCTTTCGTCTTTCTGTCTCGCATGTACAACCTCTACCAGCGACTCATGCCTTGGGCACCGATTGTACAAGACTGCCATTTGGAAACATGCCACCAAAAAGGGTCAGAAAATGTGTTGACTGATGCATAGTCCACGGCATAGATTATTGTGCAGATTGTTAGTTTTCATAAAAGCTCGTTGCTTTTGTCTCAACGGCAGGGGTGTTGCGGCCCTGCATGTGTGTGTATGGCATGTCTATGTGTCTCTCCTTCTTTCGTTTGGTTCCCGTCTAGCCACCTTCTGGTCCTGGCTCCCCCCACTCCTCCGGTTCCATCCCTGGCTCCTGATTGGTGCAGCTGGCTTCCCTTGGTGTGCTCCAATCTTATGCCACCAATCAGTTGGTGCGACCAGTGCTTGAGAAAGTCCGTGCCAACTGTTTGAAAGTTGAACCAGAAGAAAACCACGCAATTGATGAGCAGATGGTCCCCTTCAAAGGAAAGATTGGAATGAAACAGTGCCTCAAGAACAAGCCACAAAAATGGGGAATCAAGGTCTTTACTCGTGTAGGTGTCAGTGGACTAGTCTATGACTTTGAAGTATACACTGGGAAAGGGACTGTGACCAATGAGCGTGGACTTGGTGTTGCTGGTGAAGTTGCGCTTCGACTCGTGTCAGAAGTTCCTAAAGGACTAAACTAAAAGTGCTACTTCGACAACTGGTTTACTTCCCCTACATTACATTGTGGAACTGAAAAAAATGGGAATTCAAACAGTTGCTACCATCAATCGGAGCCGTCTCCGTTGAAGTACCTTCAAAAGTGACAAGGAGCTGGCAAAGGCTGGGCGTGGGGCGTATGAAATGAAATACGACATGACCAGTGGGATTGCTGTCGTGAAGTGGTATGATAACAAGGCAGTGTTACTGGCGTTATCCTTCACTGGCCCTGATCCTGTTGACAGATGCAGAAGGTGGTTAAAAGAGAAGAAGGAATATGTCGAAGTTGACAGACCCCACATTGTACAGGTGTACAACAAATTCATGGGAGGAGTAGACTTGGCAGACATGTTTGCATCTCTCTATCGCATTGACATCCGCACGCGGCGTTGGTACCTGCGCATTATATACTACCTGATTGACCTATCACTGGTCAATGGCTGGCTCCTCTACCCTCGTCATCTCACCCAGAAGCAGGAGAAGAAGCACATGTCGCTTCTTGACTTCCGTG
>OMPJ01040568.1:0-14726 GCA_900312935.1 Carapus acus
TGGCAGCTGCCGGAAGCTGCCACTGATTTGTGGCATGCCACCGGAAGCTGCCACAACGACATGCCGCTGCCACAATTTGCGCTTGCTGTCACTCTTGGTAGGTCTTGTCATGTGTCCCTCTTATTGACATTCCTTCAACCACCTTTTCTAATTTTGCAACATCATCAAAATTGCAATGACCAAGTATCCTATGCCATGTTTGGATATCGTGACAGCCATACACTTCATCAAAATTTTCACCCTCTATTGTGCTAAGGTAATACAGCTTGGTACCATATACATCTATCTTGAATTTTGTCCTGTAGTTGTGGAACAGCAAGTCATCGCTGTCCTTGAAGATGACCTCGGCTCCGTTGGCTAACGCTGCTTTGACTGAAAACAAAATTTTGTGGACACGATGGGATGTAGAGTGCTTTCTTGAATCCCGTTCTCACGTGTCGTCCCTCACTGTCCAGCAAGTAGATTTCCTTATTTACCCTCATCTTTGCCATTCCGCTCACCTTCGATCCGTCAGCAAGCTTGATCACGTGGTCCTCGGGTTTTAAACTCTTGTGGACAGTTTTGAATTTCGTGGTGTTATTGATCATGTGCATCTTGGTGCCACAGTCGACCATGAGACCTTTCTTGTTTCCTCCTTGAGAAGGACAGTCATTCATTGTGAAGAAACAGAAAGATGTGGGCTCCGCCTCCATCTCTTCATTAGCTTTCTTCACATGGTCGCAGTCCTTTCATAATTACGCAGTTTTGTTTTAAACTCGTCGAACGTTACGATGTCATCTGTCTGGGTGATAAGCACGACGAATGGCTTGAAAGAATTGGGTGGTCCCTTAACTACCATGGCTATCTGAAGCCCATCACCAATGTGTTCGTCAGCTCTCCTCAATGACGTGAATATAGTCTCTGCCCGAATAATATAGTCAGCGACTGTTTCATTGCAAGCTTTATGGAGTGAAGAAAGTTTGCAATACAAGCTTACTATGCAGGGCTTGTCCTTTCCTGCATAGTACTCTTGTTGTCTAGGCATTGCATCAGCTCTGCATATGCCTCTCCGTTCTTTGCCTCATCTTCCACGAGAGCTTCTTCATCTTTCTCAGGTATCAGTGGGTCTTCCAATTTTAGGTGTGCGAGGAACCTCATTTCGCAGGGCTCTGTTGAAGATCAGCTATTTCTTAGCATCTTTCTTCCCCAAGTTGGTTGATGCAGAAGAGGAATGAGGCGGAGTCTCAATGTGGAGTTGTCATCACAATCCTATATGAAGCACAATTGCAATGGTGGGGATCACAGGCAATGCCCTCAGCAATCCGTTTAAGCTACGGTTACAAGCAGGTTATACAGGATAAATACGCCCAGAGCATCTTCAAGACATTGCCCTCTTAAGGTATTGTTTTCTGGTGTCTGTGACTATTGAGGCGGGGTACACATGTCTGAGCCGGCGTCACTTGATTCACGGAATTGTGTTGCGAAGCAGAACACATGGGGTCACTGGGTGGTCAATCTATCTTGAGCGATGCAAAGTTTTGCTGAACACGCACATCACATTGAGCAATAGCAGAATAGCAGAACAGAATGTAACCCACATGACGACTCGAGCGTCTACTTGATCGTCTGGACCATCTTGAGATGGGCCACCTGTATCCTGTTGTCACTTCTACATTTGTTCCCTTCAGCTCATAACTTTTCTCATCTCCTTCGAAAAAAAATCTGAACCTTCTTTGTCCTGCATGACTGGGGCCATAACCTGTAGCATTAGACATCTCAGCTGCAGACTCCGTGTTACACAGTCACCAGAATTGGTTAGCAAATGCCTCTTATCGGCTAATATTCACAGGAGAAAAAGACAGACTTTCATTGTCTTTTTCACCTGGGACAGTTATTGCGCATGTTCGCAACAGCGTCTCAGTGCGCGCAGGCATGTGATATTATGACGTCATGAAATATTATGACGTCACTGCGTAGTCTAACATGGCTTTGCTACTCAATTATCGAAAGTGGTTAACACAGTCCGACGGAGCAAAACACAGAAATTAACGGCTAGCAGCAGTGTGAATTTGACTCGCCTAGCCTCTGTGCAGAACAGTAGCAGCAACAGGCACTTGTAGGCTCACGTATGCCATCCTTGGGACGGCAGAGTTCTATCTGCCTCACCCTGTGCCTTTTAACTGCGGTTTTATGTCCAATTAGCAAAACTAAATCTGTCATTTTCAAACATAGAACTTTAATGGTTGAAATAGGAAATTAGCCACAATGTGGAAAATTAGAGTGTATAAACGTGTCTGCAAACATTTTATTGACAGCATGAACAGATTCGGCAAACGGCACGCACCAATTGATTGTATCAACCCAGTCTGTGAAGAATAGCGCATTCAAAGGTGAAGTGAGGCTCGATGCCGCCCTACCTCTCATTTCACCCCTGTGTTTGAACAGGAAGGTTCTAAAAAAGGGGAATTTGCATATTTCCTGTCAGGACATCTGCAAGTTTCATTTTAGAATTGTTCGAAATTAGTCATACTTAAAGATCAGACAAATATTAAAGTTCATTTTGTGTTATCTTTTTTTTCATTAATTGTCATGATGAAGGGTGAGGCTCTGCCTCACCTGCCTCCCCTGACCGCACATCCCTGGTAAGGTCTGTCCTCTATAACCTCTTAATGTTTAGACAATTGTCGTGGAAAAGATTGATTAAGAGCTGACTTCTCCTGTAGGAGGAAGACCCTTGTCGTTTAAACATGAGAATCACAAGGTTTTACAGCCATCATTAGACAGTCACACTCCATGGCAGTCACACTCCAACAGCCTGAATGCTCTTTTTGGTCTCATTTCTGGTCAAAATGATTGGTCCAGATTCCAAACCTGTTGCAAGTGAATCTCTGAATTGTACTTGAAGTTTCGTAAAATGAAATACTCACCACAGACAACAAAGGCATGTCAACCTTTTCCTTAGGAATCAGGAATCTTTTATTGTCTTAACACCAATTGAATTGTGTAATGAAACTTAGGTGCTGAATTCTGGTGCAAAGGTGAAGTGCGAGGAGAAAAAATCTAAGAAGAGACAAGAGGGGATCTATGCACAGAAGAAATATAAACACTCAATATATACAGTATAAGTATCGGTATAGATAACGATAGAAATAACAATAGAGATAACGATATAAATGATTATAATAACAGGTACGTCTCTGTGGAAAAAGTCTGTCTTTAAAGGTCAGTTAGTACTACCCTGCATGTTTGTATATAAACTATGTGTATTGGATGGTCACTATGTATGTGCTGTATACTTAATACACAGGTATGTAAATATGTACTTAATTGTAGCCAGGCTAAGAGAAGTACTAGCAGCTCTGTCACCTGTGCTAATGTGGAGCTAAATGCACTTGACTTCTCACTGCCCTGAGCTCACCAAACCCTGCCCTTACATTTTACATAACATGTTTAGAATGCAGTCAAGCCCATTTAACCTGAATCACTTGTGCTTTCTAACTATTTCTGACAAAGTCATCATCACTGTTGTGACAGGCAAGGGCTAAGAAGGATGAGCAAAATGAGCCATACATGTCTGATATACGCAGACCAGATCATAGATCAACCGTCCACACCATCACAGCATTCTACTCCAAGAGCAGGAGGTTTGGAAAAGTTGTGCAGAAAAGTTATGTAAAAGTTATGAAGGGATTTCCTGCAACACAGATGCTTTGGTATATGCTGAGTACATCATCCAAGGAGAGGAAGTCATTTAAGAGCAAGAACTCCTTCACTACTGTCATTTGGTGAGACTGGGTCAGTGTTCGTTTCACCTTGTTGAAGAATGACTGCTAAGAAAATGGGCTCAGGACAAAGATTGAGTAAAGACAGCTGACATATTGGACTGTTCTTTTGAAAGATGCAGTGAGCTGTGTTTTTTTTAATGCCCTGTATTTATCTAAGGTCATTAGCAGAGGTAGCATTGTGCAGCACAGCCACATTCCAGTGGAAGTCAAAGCTGGGGGAGGTAAATTCTCCTTTGTATAAAAATATATCATTGAAAGATTTGGAGCAATTTTAATGCTAATGCAATCTGTCATGTTTGTTTTTCATACTGTTCCAGTCAACAAAGTCTAGCTCTATGTGCCCCTGCGGCAAGTAACAAATACATAAACATACCAATATGTTTTCATCTTGTTTTATTCCTTCATCGTTTGCTGCATGAGAACATGCAGTAAAACCTCAGCCACTCACCGGAACAGGCCAGAAGGATAGACATGGTACCCGAAAGGATGCTCAAAAGGCTGCGTCTAAGATCACCGGGACACCACAGCCCTCTCTGCAGAGCATATACCATCAGAGTCCACAGTAAAGCTGCCTCCATCATCAGAGACCCCACACACCCGCAACATGGACTGTTCTCACTCCTCCCCTCCGGCCAGAGATACAGGAGTGTCAGATGCAGGTCCACAAGGTTCAAGAACTCCTTCTTTCCCACAGCCATCAGACTATTAAACAGCTGAGAACGTTATGACCACTAACAGACTTGTCTTTATTTATCATTCCTTTTTCATATTCTCAATGTTTTTCTCATGTTTCATTAAGCGCAGCATCCAGTCTAGTGCAAGGCAGCAAAGTAAGAATTTCATTGTGCGGGGAAACTTGTTTCTATCCTGCGCAAATGACAATAATAAAACTTTGAATCCTTTGAATTGGTTGATGAAACATCGAAAACCTTTACGTCAGTGTGACATTTGTTAGCTTTAAGATAAAAAGCTTGTCATTATGCAACAGAGAACTCAAATCAATTTTCAAATGAAATCAGATACAAAAATTCCTGATTTTTTGAATAGGGTGAAAGCATGAAGGTTAGTATCAGTAATTCCTCATTGCTTACACATTATTTCTGAGATGAGGGCTGTTTCTGTTGCATACTATTCGGTGAAACAAATGGTTCACCTTTTATGCAGTTGTGTCTCTTCGCCCGGCCGCAAGTTGTTGACGGGGGGGGACATAGGTAAGTGACATAGGTTTCTGCTCCTTGAATAGGATTACAGCCAGCTGCCCATCCCCAAGCTCTCTGGGTACACGTTTGAGGTGGATAACATGGAGCCATATCCTTATTTCCCTGTCTCAGTGCCTGATCTGGAGCCTGAGTTGGTGTGTGTGGTTGAAGATCATGTTGAGCCAGCTGGATGTGCAAAGGGCTTTGGTCACTTTGGACCAGCAAATGAGGAGAATGATGTCTACAGTGTATTCAAAGTGAAATATCTATGGCTAAATATTCATGACTTTGATTATGACTTGAAGATTCTGACTAAGAATACAAGACTGTTGATTTTATTTCCAGTCCAGGCCCTATTAATCTTGCCAGTCATTGTGTATTTGCTCCACTTAGATATCAATCATTAACAAATGCAAACCTTTTTTACCTTTAGCAGTTCAACACAAATGATCTCTCACTTCATTTCAGGAAACAAGAGTGAAAATTCTGACCAACTCTGATGTAAAAAAAAAACAAAAAAAAAACTTACAACTGTCAAGATAGGATATCGCATTTTGCATACGTTGGAATGTTCTCCATTCAGGTCCATTTGTTTTTGTCTGGCATCATCACCTACACACATATTGAATATATTCTTACTCATTCATTCTCGTTGGTCTGAATCTATTCCACATGGAGAGACAAAAACCTTATGGAAGGACTCCTTTGGATCTGGAAGGCATTTTTTTACTGGCTATCACTGTATATTTGTTCTCCTAGATGATGACTTAGGCTGTCTCTTTCCGATGGCTTGTGGACTGTTGCCAGAAGGTTCCGATTTTGTGAAAAGCAGATATCAAGAAACAAAGGAGAACGTCAGGACATTCTTTCCAGACACATGGATCTTGAACCTTGTCACTGTTGAGTGATTTCTGTTCAAATGAAGTGGAATAATGCTTTCAGTGCCACAGAGGAGTTTCTTACATACCAGATTGGTCATTAGTAAACTGTACAATCTATGGTAATCATTGTACTGATAAATCTGTTGAACTGTCTAATTTATTTGATGCGTCTTATTTTTGAGGTTGTACAGTAAGTCTTAGTGCTAGATTTATCTGATTATATTGAATTCTTGCGAATCCCAAGGCAGTTACATTGGTAAAGACAGTCCTTCCTATGTATAGAACCAAATATACAGACCCACAGAGTTTATGTAACTTTGCAGCTTATGCCCAAAAATCCTGTCATGTAAGCGTATTTTTGTGTTACGGAGAGTGGATCTGCTCACATGGGGAGGACCATATCTGGTACTATCACCAAATGAGCAGCCAGCGCCTTGTGTATCTCCTCTGTCAGTTTTGTTGTGGCACCCTGTCTTCAACTGTCTTTAAAGATGCATAGTGGTAAGTCTGTAGGGAATATTTTTCAGATGTTAAAAAGATGAAACAAAATAACCTGTCATGCTAAATGAGTCTAGATAAAAATCTTTTCAATTTGTGACATGTTGTAGTCAAAACTGTCATTTTATTCAAAACCATCACAGATAATTTGAAGAATTTTTTTGAAAAGAACATTATTACAGAGCAGCTTGACTCAGATTTTTTCAGTGGGTTTGTCACCATTATGCTATGAACTTAATATTCATTGGATTGGGAATTTTCATGTGGGCACCATCACGTGACTTTTAGTGATTTATTGAGAGCCGGCATTAACAAGTAAAAAGAAATACTTTTCCAGGTTTCATTGTTTTCAGTTGGTTGTGATTATTCTTATTAAATATAAAACAGCATGCATTTCTGTGTTCTACTTCTTTTTTTGTGTGTTTTTTGGTACAAGTCTAAGCTGTTTTGCTTTTGATATTTCATGCAGGTAAAAGTAACACTAACTGAGTCAAGCGGGTACACCCACAGACACTGTGATGGCTGCCTGTACACGGTGTCCCTCTGTGGTGAAGAGAGCAGGACATTCTCGTGGGTTGTTACACCGACCTCTCTTGGTTAAGATGACAGCAACTCATCATATATAGTGGCCTTTTATATGCATACTCTTTACATTTATGGTACAAGTATGGTACAGACTTCCGCTCGTTTCAAGTGTCCATGAAAACATGCTCAGAAGTGGGCTAAATCTGACGGTTAGTGCTGAGGCCATGAAGACAGATATCATGTGTGGAAATGAGACAACATCAGTCTCCGAGAAGGGCAAAATTAATACTGTCGTTCGTGAAAAACATGGATTGAAAATCCATTTTATGTTTTCTTTCTGACAAGTAACTGTATTTTTATCCAAATTATGTGAATATGGTACTGTGGTATTTTTTGTTCCAGTTCAAAAAGAGGAATGAGTTAAGTTCATGAGACTCGAACAGAGTTTGGGGAAGTTGTTCAACAAACTAAATTTTCCTTTCTGATAAAGCTTATAGTTAGAAAAACTATGTGGCCAGAATTAGACGACGCACTTAGCTTTTCTCTTCTCCTCCTCTTCCTTGATCTCCTCTCCCTCTCCACCTCACTTGCATCCATCCTTCACATGCATCCCTGTCTCATAAATGCATGTTACTAATTGGGTTTCTTCCCTGAAGTCTTTGTCTTGGGCTTTATTAACGCGTGGCCGGCAGCCGGCATCCACTACCAGTGATGATGGACCTCCAAACATCTGGGTCCTGTGCATCCCTACACCTGTGCATCCCCAGAACTGTCTTTCTCTGTCTCTCTCTTTGTCTCTTTGTGTCTCTCTCTCTCTCTCTCTGTCTCCCTCTCTCTTTCAATCCAACCAGTCAAGGCAGTGCAGCCTGGCCTGCCCGAGGTCTTCATTACTGTTACTAATGGGGTAAATGTTCGGTCTCTATGTGTCCATCCCATAGACCTTGACCTTTTTTCGGCACATGTTTAGGAGCACTACTTGCTCCATCTTGGAATGCGCCTTGAGATAGCCTCTATTATGATTTGGCCCTACAGAATTTAAACTGATTTGACTTAACTTGACATGCCTAATGATACTCCTCCACTCTGACACAAGGGAAACATTTCTTAAAGCATCTAAAAAAAGAACGGTCATGTAGTTGCAATTTGACCTTTGTTTACATTAGTCTATATCGATGAAAGATGATGATACTCACTGTAATTTGCTGTCTCTATTTTGATCAGCTATGGGTGAATTTTCAGCTGCTGAAATAATTAATGATTGTCTCTCTACAAGGCTGAGGGGACATTGGAGACAGTCACTCAAAATGCTCTTCATTGTCCGGCAGGTGAGCTTGCAAAAGCATATATTGATTTATTGGTTGGTTGATTTGAATGAAATCTTGATTTGTGTAGCCCAAGTATATTCATAAATCAGAGGAACTGTAAGCAAACATCGGGGCTTACATACCCTGTCATCACAAGTAAGCTTCACAATAGAAAACGTAAAACTTGCCCGTTTGGTAATTTACTTGCATTTTCACAAGTAATTTTCCTTGTTTATCATAAAGAGAAATAAAAAAAATAATAAGTCAAGCTTTATTGTTATATGCACAGTATATAGAAACAAGTTTACCTGCACAATGAGATTCTTACTTGTCGCCCTGTACCTAGAGAACAAGCACGGGGCTGGCAAACACGTCGCCTCGAGGGGCGCCATGCAGGTAGGCGTGTAGGCATTAGGGGTCTTGCCTAAGGACCCTTACTGGATGTTCACCCTGACTGGGACTCGAACCCCTGTCTCCCGCGTCACAGTCAGTGGTCTCTACCACTGCACTATCCAGCTGAAAGTTGCTCAAGTTAGGTAAAAAATACAGCCAATTAAGAGAGCAAATGGTAGTGCAAGTATTGTTACATAATGGCTTTAATTCTTTTATTTCATATTATCCCTCTGTTATACAGTTTCTTTGTCCAAAGAGATTGGTAGCACTCATGCAAGGAAGAAAAACTAGTTTGTGGTGGAGAATTCCTGACGAGCTGGTGGAACTGGCTTAAAAAAGGACTTTCTGGACCTCTGCGAAGGCTCTGTCATTGCAACCCTGGAGCTGGATAAAGGGATGACGCCGAAGAGAAAAAGGCATATTCAATCGTGTTTTGTATTTAATCAATGATAGCTAAGTAATAGATACAGTTCATTGTCGTCTGTGTTGTGTGTTTATGTTTCCAGAGGGACCATGGAGAAGCAGATCTCCCCACTTCTACCTGAGATGTTTTTAGCTGGATTTGCTAAGGCCTCCGTGTCTTTTTTGGGTCAGGAACACTAAATACACCACACTTTCAATTCAATGTTTGATTAATCAGTTTCCTGTGTAAATAAGCTATTGAAGTTATGGAACAGGTTATCTAATGGGGTGGGCAATGAAGAATCTACACAATCTACTGGCTATGCCATATGGCTGTGATGATATTCAATATATGAATATGGTAGAACTGACAATGGAGACAAAGTAATTATAGATAAAGAGATGTGGAAGAAATGTCGCCATTGGTCCAGATGAATCAATAACTTTTTGTCCAAAACATACAATGTCAATTGTAAGGACGAGGCTTCTGCTTTCACTGTTTTGCCATGCACTCTTGTGTTTAAAGAATCAGAGAGAGATGGACAAGAAACACAGTGCTTTTGAGAAAAATTATGAATCTGGTAACACCTGGTGAGTGAGATTTCAGCCCGTTTATTTTCAGTGATATGATGGAGTTGCATCTGAACAATGAATTTACATTATTTTGTATACATACACCAAAGACCTAATGATGAATTGAGAATTTATGTTGAACCACACTGGAAAATGACATTTTATGAGGTTCTTGCTGTTTGTAATTTTCAGGAAAATGTTTTGTTTGGTTTGAAAGTAAATTGATTCGATGCTCAAGTGCACTACTGTACATCATACTTTTACTTGTAACTGTATGCAAAGCAGAGTTCAGGCGTTTCTAACAAATACACTATAGACTGCAGACCTCATATGAAGACGATAAATTGAAAAATTGAAGTAACGTATTTCATGAGAATTTGATTAAATTGTGCAAAACATCATAGAGGAAAATTCAAGTTCCATACACTCCCTCTTAAGAATAGAAAATGGAATACAGTGTGTGGAATATTCATTATGATATACAAAGAAGTACATTTAAATCAACAACTAATCAGAACTATAAGCAAGGAATCATTTTTTTGCGCGAATCTGAAACTGCAGCAAAAAATCTTATGAGTACTATACAAACAATTTGATAGGTAACACAGATTTAAACAACTGAGGGATTGATTACCTGAGATTTTGTATTTCACTAGGTCTGCTTTCCATAATTTTCCTTGAACTTTCTTATGGATAACTTTTTATATAATTGCTTTGTTTCTCATTTGCTGACAAGATATATAAAGTAATTGCTTAGTGCTGTTGCAAGTGTGTATTTGGTGCCCAGGTTGACTGCTTTTGGCATGAAATCATTTGCTTGAGTTAGACCCTACATTTTTGTGGACCAAAAACATATGCAGATGCCAGCAGGTGGCTTGCCAGTCACCGGCGGCAAGATGGCTGCATTAACTCAGCGGGGAAACTTTTCCACAATGGTATGAGGGTGAGAACAATTTACCTTACCTTTACCAATTTACCTAACCTTCAGCGTATGAGAGGTTTAACAAAACTAACTTGGCCTCAATAATAGTCAAACAACCTCCAAAACTAATTCTCACATCAAAAATTATTCTCAATCAGTTGAGTAATAGCTTTTAATCATAATACAAGTTACTTAAAACATTTTACTATGCTTTCATTAAAGATGTCAGGGTACAATGCAATGGGATCTAAATGAGCTTTTTCTGATGTGGCTGAAGTGGCATTGTCCAAATTTCAGTCATCAGATAGGAAATGGAGCCAATGTCAGGAATTGATCGCACTAGAAGGAAGCCATGGAAGGATAAGAATGCTAAATTGTCCTAGATATTTTGAATGTCATAATGAACAGTGGAAAATATTCCTGCAATAAGTACATCCAAAAACACAGATAAGAAAACAAATTAAAAAACACAACCCTCCAATTTCAGAAGACTTTCACAGCAAAGAGGTCACCAGCGACATTTCATTGCACTGCCTTTTGTTTTCAATTGCATGTTAATGACACAGTGAGCTTGTAAGATTGTGAAAAAATTATGGCAAGGTTTAGTGTTCTAACATGCTTCAAACAACGTCTATATGTCTAAAGATTGCAATAAGAAATTCTAAGGAGCAATTTATTATTTCAAAACTATGCTTCTGACATAATGTGTAAATACACAGTCAGATAGAGACTTGCATTTTTCCATCCATCCATCCTCTGCCGCTTATCCGCAGCCGGATTGCAGGGGCAGCAGTCTCAGAGGGGAGGCCCAGACTTCCCTCTCCCTATGCACCTCCTCCAGCTCCTCTGGAAGGACCCCAAGGTGTTCCAAGGCCAGCTGGGTTACATTGTCCCTCTGGCGTGTCCTGGCACGCCCCAGCACACACTGGGGGTCCTGGTCTGAGGGCGCCAACAGGACCACGTCAGAGGCGGAACTAAGGGGAGGGTTGGGGAGGCAGCAGTACCCTGGCCCGAGGCCCGAGGGGCCCCGTCGACAACTCATGGACAACCACGGAATGATACGCGTACCCCCCGACATACTGTACATACCCCCTCCGGCCTCTGGCTGCGCCTAGAAATCCTGTCCATATAAATAATGAACCGGAGACAAAGGACAGCCCTGCCGGAGGCCAAGAAGTACTGGGAGTACTGACTTACTGCCAGCAATTCGAACTAAGGTCCTGCTCCGGGCATATAGAGACCGCACAGCCCGTAATAAGGGGCCATGGACTCCATACTCCCAGAGCACCCTCCACAGAGCAGCACTAGGGACCCAGTCGAATGCCTTCTTCAAGTCCACAAAGCACATGTGGGCTGGTTGGGCAAACTCCCAAGATCCTTCCAGCACTCTGCAGAGCGTGTAGAGCTGGTCCAGTTTTCCATAGCCAGGAGGGAACCCGCATTGTTCCTCCTGGATCTGAGGTTTGACTATTGGCCTAATTCTCCTTTCCAGTAACCTGGAATAGACTGAGGAGTGTGATCCCTCTGTAATTGGAACACATCCTCTGGTCCCCCTTCCGAAACAGAGGGACCACCACCCGAGTCTGCCAGTCCAAGGGCACTATCCCCGACTGCCATGCGTATTGCAGAGGCATGTCAGCCATGACAGCCCTGCAACATCTAGAGACTTGAGGTACTTAGGGCAGATCTCGTCCACCCCCGGCGCTTTACCACCGTGGAGCTTCTCATCCAACTCGGTGACTTCAGCTTGGGTGATTCCACTTCCGAGCCCTCCACATGTCAGTGACATGTCAGTGGGGTTGAGGAGATCCGTGAAGAATTCCTGCCACCGCCCGACCACAACTGTAAACAGTGTTGGTCGTGCACTACTCTAATCTACTCTACTCTGACGGTTTTCCAGGACTTTCTGGAGGCCGACCGATAGTCCCTCTCCATAGCCTCTCCCAACTCCTCCCAGGCCGGGGTTTTTGCTTCCACGACAGCCTGGGCTGCTGCATGCTTGGCCTGCTAGTGCCTGTCAGCTGCCTCAGGAGACCCACAGGCCAGCTGAGCCTTGTAGGCCTCCTTCCTCAGCTTGACGGCTTGACAGTGGCTTCCCTTACATCCGGTGTCATCCGGTGTCAGCAATCCCCCAATGGCTTCGGGGATTGCTGCCACGACAGGCACCCGCGACCTTACAGCCACAGCCGGGCTGCTGCTTTAACGATGGAGGTGGAAAACATGGTCCACTCAGACTTTATGTCCCCAGGCTCCCTCGGGATCTGTTTGAAGTTCTCCCGCAGGTGGGAGTTGAAGATCTCCCTGATGGAGAGCTCTGCTAGACGTTCCCAGCAGACCCTCACAATACGTTTGGGCCTGCCACGTCTGTCCGGCTTCCTCCCCCACAGGCGGATCCAACTAACTACCAGGTGGTGATTGGTTGACAGCTAAGCCCCTCTCTTCACCCGAGTGTCTGAAACATGTGGCCGGAGGTCAGATGACACGGTTACAAAATTGATCATTGACCTCCGGCCTAGGGTGTCCTGTTGCTAAGTGCACAGATGGAAACCCTTATGTTCGAACATGGTATTTGTTATTGACAAAGTGTGACTAGCACTGAAGTCCAACAACAAAACACCGCTCGGGTTCAGATCAGGGAGGCCGTTCCTCCCAGTCACACCCCTCCAGACTGCCGTCATTGCCTACGTGGGCGTTGAAATCCCCCAGTAGAGCGATGAAGTCCCCAGATGAGGTACGATCTAGTGCCCCCCCGAGGACATCCAAGAGAGCTGGATACTCTGCACTGTTGTTTGGCCCATATGCCAAAACAACAGTGGCAGACCTGTCCCCGTCCCGAAGACGTAGAGACGCAACCCTCTCGTTCACTGGGGAAAACTCCAGCACGTAACGGCAGAGCTGGGGGGCTATTGATAAGCCCACTCCAGCTCGCTGCCTCTCCCCACGGGCAACTCCAGAGTGGTAGAAAGTCCAGCCTCTCTCAAGAAGATGGGATCCAGAGCACAGGGTGTGTGTAGAGGTGAGCCTGACTATTTCTAGTCAGAAATGCTCCAGCACCCGCACCAATTCAGGCTCCCTCCCCCAGAGTTAAGTGATGTTCCATGTTCCAAAAGCCAGCTGATCTGTCCGAGGTTTAGGTCCCCGAGGCTCTCCCCATTGACCGCCACCCATAACACAGTGCACCAACCCCTTACGGCCCCTCCTGCAGGTGGTGGGTCCACTGGAGCCCACGTCGCCTTTTCGGGTTGTGCCCGGCCGAGCCCCGTGGGCAGAGGCTGGGCCACCAGCGATCGCTGACAAGCCCCAACCCCGGACCTGGCTTTACGATGGGGCCCCAGTGACGTCAGTTCGGGCGATGTAAACTTCCTTTGTTGTTTCCCCTTCATATGGGGTCTGGAGCTGCTCTTAGTCTGACCCGTCACCTGAGACCTTTTTGCCTTGGGAGACCCTACCCTGTGTTGGGTCTCCCAACTGTATCTATTACTTAGCTATCATTGATTAAATACAGCTAACAGAGTCATTTGGGCATTCAAACCCTTCCACCACGTTAAGGTGGCAGCTTAGGCAGGGGGACTTGCATTGTTGTAGAATATATTACCTAACAAACTGACAATGGAAAACAGGTGTGTTTGCCCTGATTGACAGGTGGCTTAACAAGAAGAAGTAGTTCCCAAAGGGGCTTGAGCGTGAACCAGAGGACATGCATCTAGAGAAGAGATCAACTTGACCCGAGCAGGGGTCAGCAGGAAACAGTCTTCTCGAGCAGGGACCCTGACCATATTTTGTTGTGTTATCCCTAATAATTCCTGCAACCTGCCAGGAGTCTTGGATTCAAGGTTGCCTGCACTGTCTCAAGAAAGCACTGGCATCTCAGATAGACAATCTACGCACATTCTAAAACAAAGCATGACATTTAACAATTCGAAATGTGTGTAAACCTACACATGCCTCTGACCACAAGTACGCACAGCATGAAGTGATAGAACAGTGAAACTACAAACAGAGCCCATACAGAGTGTCAGGATATCTCAAACTCCTCACTGGTTCCCGTTCCCATTAATAAATGAATGAATGAATGAATGAATGAATGAATGAATGAATGAAGGAAGGAAGGAAGGAAGGAAGGAGGGAAGTAAGGAAGGAAGGAAGGAAGGAAGGAAGGAAGGAAGGAAAGAAGGAAGGAAGGAAGGAAAGAAGCTTCTCAATTAGTAGCAGATGCGTTGAATAATTGGTGTGACAAGCTATAAAAAGCAGCTGTGACAGACCCC